>JAUTXW010001664.1:245000-275000 GCA_030620095.1 Kuschelorhynchus macadamiae | reverse complement strand
TGTGTGTGTGTGTGTGTGTGTGTGTGTGTGTGTGTGTGTGTGTGTGTGTGTGTGTGTGTGTGTGTGTGTGTGTGTGTGTGTGTGTGTGTGTGTGTGTGTGTGTGTGTGTGTGTGTGTGTGTGTGTGTGTGTGTGTGTGTGTGTGTGTGTGTGTGTGTGTGTGTGTGTGTGTGTGTGTGTGTGTGTGTGTGTGTGTGTGTGTGTGTGTGTGTGTGTGTGTGTGTGTGTGTGTGTGTGTGTGTGTGTGTGTGTGTGTGTGTGTGTGTGTGTGTGTGTGTGTGTGTGTGTGTGTGTGTGTGTGTGTGTGTGTGTGTGTGTGTGTGTGTGTGTGTGTGTGTGTGTGTGTGTGTGTGTGTGTGTGTGTGTGTGTGTGTGTGTGTGTGTGTGTGTGTGTGTGTGTGTGTGTGTGTGTGTGTGTGTGTGTGTGTGTGTGTGTGTGTGTGTGTGTGTGTGTGTGTGTGTGTGTGTGTGTGTGTGTGTGTGTGTGTGTGTGTGTGTGTGTGTGTGTGTGTGTGTGTGTGTGTGTGTGTGTGTGTGTGTGTGTGTGTGTGTGTGTGTGTGTGTGTGTGTGTGTGTGTGTGTGTGTGTGTGTGTGTGTGTGTGTGTGTGTGTGTGTGTGTGTGTGTGTGTGTGTGTGTGTGTGTGTGTGTGTGTGTGTGTGTGTGTGTGTGTGTGTGTGTGTGTGTGTGTGTGTGTGTGTGTGTGTGTGTGTGTGTGTGTGTGTGTGTGTGTGTGTGTGTGTGTGTGTGTGTGTGTGTGTGTGTGTGTGTGTGTGTGTGTGTGTGTGTGTGTGTGTGTGTGTGTGTGTGTGTGTGTGTGTGTGTGTGTGTGTGTGTGTGTGTGTGTGTGTGTGTGTGTGTGTGTGTGTGTGTGTGTGTGTGTGTGTGTGTGTGTGTGTGTGTGTGTGTGTGTGTGTGTGTGTGTGTGTGTGTGTGTGTGTGTGTGTGTGTGTGTGTGTGTGTGTGTGTGTGTGTGTGTGTGTGTGTGTCTGTGTGTGTGTGTGTGTGTGTGTGTGTGTGTGTGTGTGTGTGTGTGTGTGTCTGTGTGTGTGTGTGTGTGTGTGTGTGTGTGTGTGTGTGTGTGTGTGTGTGTGTGTGTGTGTGTGTGTGTGTGTGTGTGTGTGTGTGTGTGTGTGTGTGTGTGTGTGTGTGTGTGTGTGTGTGTGTGTGTGTGTGTGTGTGTGTGTGTGTGTGTGTGTGTGTGTGTGTGTGTGTGTGTGTGTGTGTGTGTGTGTGTGTGTGTGTGTGTGTGTGTGTGTGTGTGTGTGTGTGTGTGTGTGTGTGTGTGTGTCTGTGTGTGTGTGTGTGTGTGTGTGTGTGTGTGTGTGTGTGTGTGTGTGTGTGTGTGTGTGTGTGTGTGTGTGTGTGTGTGTGTGTGTGTGTGTGTGTGTGTGTGTGTGTGTGTGTGTGTGTGTGTGTGTGTCTGTGTGTGTGTGTGTGTGTGTGTGTGTGTGTGTGTGTGTGTGTGTGTGTGTGTGTGTGTGTGTGTGTGTGTGTGTGTGTGTGTGTGTGTGTGTGTGTGTGTGTGTGTGTGTGTGTCTGTGTGTGTGTGTGTGTGTGTGTGTGTGTGTGTGTGTCTGTGTGTGTGTGTCTGTGTGTGTGTGTATACATACATATAGATATATATATACATATAATATATATATATATATATATATATATATATATATATATATTTAAAACATTTTGTGTTCAAAAAGGTATTACGTATCATTTAACAGTTCCTCGAACTCCAGGGCAAAATGGTGGAGCTGACGCATTAATCGTTCTATCACAGAAAAACCTAGAAGCATGATTAGTTGTGCAAAGGTAGATAAATCTTTCTGGGGCGAAGCGGTGTTAACCGGAACATATTTAATTAATATAACTCCTACCAAAGCACTTAAAAGACAAGATTAAATCACTTACGGTTTTTACGCAACTGCTTACCTTCATAATAAAGTTTAAGAATAGCAAAATGTGATGAAAGAACTTTTAAGGAAATTTAAGTTAGATACAGCCATTATCTTAATTCATATTACCACAATTATCACAAAACGTTTCAAATTGATTTTACTTTTGTACTACTGATTCTATAAAATCTAACATAGAAAAAAATTAGTTTAAAAGAAAAATGGCGGCACCATAACATTTTTAAAAAAATGCACTGTTTTATTTACCACCCTGTATCCATGAATTGGGATCAATAATCTGAATAGTATATAGATATTTTTTGTATTTTGAGATATATTTGAGTTTAAAAATAGGACAAAAAATCAGTCAGTTTTTCTTGGAACGCTTGTTTCACGTTTTATTAGTCCAAGCAAAAAACGTCTCGACTCCTTTAAGTCGAGACTTTCAAAGTGTTTTTAAAACACAAGGCCGCATAAGCCCACAATTTACGGCAAAAGTCGCAAGTTTTCGTTTGATAACAAAAATCGTATCTCTGAAACTATTTGAGCCTACAATGTAAAATTTTTAGGTTTTAGCCAAAAACCAAATCGTGTCAAAATCCGATCGCCCTTGCAGTTATAGAGTTATAGATCCGGACTTGATAGATAGGTTAAAACTGCGGAAATAAAACAGTTTATTTCAAGATTTTGCTCCCCATATAAGAGAAACTCGACCCGTAAAGAACGCCTTTTACAGTAAACTTAAATTAACGTGAAAGAGTGACGTTTACATCATTAAATTAATAATTAATTAACTGAAATAGAGACCCATTTAGGATTTTGGTCTCCTCTAAACTACCCGTCGAAAGGTTTTTTTCAGGTTCGTAGAGCGTATTGATAAGACGTTCGAAGTACCCGAAGTGGTCCACTTTAAAGTTAGAAGTACCCGAAGTGGTCCACTTTAAAGTTAAAGTTAACATCCGCCGATCGTGTTCAAAAACAATAGGCCGAGAGTCCCCAAAGCGAAACTCATCTATGAAAACTAATCCGTTCGGCGTTTTTCAAAAACAAACTTTAAAATCGTTTTAAGTTTTTCGTCCCAAAGCGTGGTACTCGGAATTCTCGCTGTCAATTCATTCTCATCGTGGTATATGCCGGGATCTATTAAAAGCGTATCAAAACTAATTCCTGAAATCATTTCAAAACATCGACAATATTAGATCGAGTCCGGTCTATTATAACAAAACAATAAAAATGAAAAAATAACTATTCTCCCGTGTTCAAACCCTAAGGTAATTGGAAACCCTTTTTATATGAAAATATCTATATGAATATGCATTAGATAAACTAGGTACAAAACGCTTCGTGCCGAATGAGGGAAATATTAAACTATTGTCTATTAAAAAAGGATATTATAATGACCATGGTGGATGTCCATCATTTATGTATAACACATACATAAAACCATCTTTGCATTTCCCTTTAATGGAATAATAGTAGGGTAAAAAAGTATGAAGTCTAAACCTGAAAAAAAAAATCTTTAATCTGGTATAGTTATCATATTTTATAAAAATATGTAATAAAACATTATTAAAATTTTATATAATAAACTTGATATCATTTTGCATCAGATCGAAGAACTAAAACCAATTTTTTTTAATCGCAAACGAAAATGTTTTTGGAATCTTTTATGTGGAGGAGGTATTTTAGGAGTTAAAGTATGCCATTTGGAACAGGTGCTTTTTTAGTAGGAAACCACCGAAAATAATTGTATATCGTTGGGGAAGATTTGAAGGGTATCTTGTAAAAAAAATAATCAGTCAGATATCTCCAATAAACAAATTGCTGGCGAAGCTACAACTTCGTGTGTATATATATATATATATATATATATATATATATATATATATATATATATATATATATATATATATATATATATATAATAGCAGAAATACATAATTTCTGCAGGTGCAAAACGGCCTACAAGAAGAATTGCTTTCGATTATGTCACAGGGTACCCTCCTGCGATCATGATTTCTGGGCCTTTACCCTCATCAGGCAGGCTTGTACCCAGGGAGATCTGAAATAACAGATTGCTCGATATGACAAAATGGAAAACGAAACGTCTATCATACTGGAACAGTACTACATGCTAAGTATAACACTTAGCCCCACCTATTGGGGCTCCGGTGGTTTCCGGCTGCAAACCCATAGGAATTTGGCAAAGTATGCACTAGCACCATCATGCGGCCAAGAACTTTTGATAAAGGTGTGTGAAAGCGCATTTTAATTGATTTTAGTATCTACTCTCCGCATGATTCAAATATCTCCATCTTAATTGCAATGTTAAAAATTATTTATTCTTAAAACAAATCAAATATTGTTCAAATTTTTTTTTTGTTAAATGAGCCACAGAACGGATTATACCCTTTTGTGTCCATATGCTTTGATTATTTATGTTGTTGTAGTTTTAATATTACGTTTTACGCTTATTTGCTCTTCTAATCTACTATTACAAGAATCGTTCTACAACCGCTCATAATTAAGTGTTTTAAAAAGGGTGCAAATCAATGACATGGAAATAACATAGACCCATTTGTTTACATTTTGGAGGAATCCAACATTAACCCTGGTTTGCCAAACCGTTACAGCGGCCTAATTATAACGGATATCATCCTTTGTACTATTACCTAAATAAACAAGGAATTCCAGAAATCTTCAGTATAAATTTCCATATAGAATATTTTAAAACTGATAATTAAATAGCTTAATATAAATAACCCAAAGCAAATCTGTTTTAAATGTAATTTAAATATTCTGTAATTATTATTCTTATTTTAAGAAATAAAGCCTAGAATAATCGGCAACGTCGGAATTCTACCTTTTTCGAGCTTACTACAGATTTCTTTGGGGATCAATCGGAATACGCCGAAGACGGTCGTAGTCATTCATGATTTCGACGTATTTGATATGCGGCGTTGTAATTGTTCTAGTTGGTGAGATAAGTGTTTTTCAGAAATCCAAGTGTTTTGTGTGGCTATTTTCAAGAATCTGCTTAAAAAACGAACTTGCTTTATTTGCAGAAAAAGGGACGATTTAAACCCAGAAGTTTGTTTTCGAAGGTAAGTAAGGTTATGTCATACCAGTGCTGTAGTTGAAAGGTAAAATCGCCGTCTAATAGAGTTCTTATATTTGCAAACGAAATATTGTTTTTGTATTGCACATTTCCGTTAGGCTTAAATTAAATTTTTATAACTTCAACTTATCTATAAAGTCGAAGATACTGATGATAATCGGAGTACAGCGTTTTGCTAATTTAAATATTTGTGAAAAGTCTCAAATATTCCTCTAAAATTTCTCAAACCACCTTTTTTGAAGGGTTAATAAACAACATAAATATACTATTTGGTAAAGCATAGGTAATAAATTTTAATTGAGTAAGCTGTAAGACCCATTATTTTATGTATGTCATTAATTACTCCAGGATGGTTTGCATTTTGGATGAAATTTTCAAGAAATATTTAGGGTAGTGTCAGAGTTCTCATATAGCAAGCATATACAAAAAATGAAAATAACGGAATGGCGTTACTTTTCAATTTTTCATTAACTAGAGATTTTCTTTAATGAATTTGAAATGCTTTAATTTAATGCCTAAAAATTTGGTTTTTAAAAATAAGTAATCAAAATAGTAAATAAAAACCATCCTGAGGTACATTATCCCAACTAGGGCGAATTTGTTTTTATCAGGTGATTTCGGTAATATAAATAATAATTTAATATATTATAATGAATGTTAAAAATATTAAACATCTTGGCACAAAATATTTATACTGTCAATAAGTGAAGTGTATAGCGGGGAAGATGGATGGGGGATAAATACTGTAAAGATATTGTTTTTTATAATATCGTTTTCGTGGTTTTTAGGGTTACGAAATTTTATTTTCATATTAATATTGGGCCATGTTTATTGCTGATTTTCTGTAAATATGAATAGATCCAACACATGTAAAGGTGGTGCATTTTTATATATTATTACTTGCCGCGAGCCTGGCAAACTTTTAAAAGTAGTGGATCCAAATTTTTACCTAACTTTGCGTAAATAGAACTAAAATGTGTTAGAAAAAGGGTGAAATCAAAATGTTTTGAAAAACAAACCCGATTTCAAAAAATAGGTTGCATTAAAAAGTGACAAATTATATTTTATTACATATTTTCTATGATGTCGGCGATAAACTGATGAAGAAAGGTATTAAATAAGCTCTTGGTATAGACATCAAAACACAAAGTGGGTCCATGTAACAAAATTTAGTTTTATCTTCATCTTTAGTAACAATAGTAATAAGAACTCACCCTGTTATTGGTTGTATTTCGTCATGGAAATGCTTGCTCTTTAATGACTAAGCTTATTGCTAATAATAAACATTGCCACATGAACCATTACATAAATATGTCTTTTGCAGGCACGTAGCCAGGATTTCAATTCTAGGGGGGATCCAACCCTGTCAAAATCAATTTACTGATAAAGAAGAATGCTTTTTTTGACTTGTTGCTAGTCCCCCTGCATGTGCAACAAAATATGAAAAAAAGTTGCAAAAAATTAGTTATTTGCCAATATCTATTAAAACATTGCAGGTAGAGCAATTATGAAAATGTTAAAAATTGTAGGTATATCCTGAGCAAATATGACCTTGGCTACTTTTACTTAATATTTTTAGGTTTTATATATTTAATAGTATTTTAATAAATAAGTGCTGAGTCACTTTGTTAATATCGACGTTAATGTGGTGTTATCTTCCATAGAGGGTCTGGAACCATATTGTTACATTAAAAATCTGGATTTTTTTAGGGGGTAAATAATCATAAATGTATTCATCTTACTTTTTAGTACTTTCTCGAAATTCTAAAACATTATGATATTAGCTAGATATGTAGTATCTCTGGAAATCTTCAAATGCCTACTTTTAATGAGCGTTTACTTAAAAGTTTTTTCTTTTTTTGAGAATTCTAAATATCCCTCACTGTCAAAATTGAATATTTTTTGGAGGTAATTATTTTCAATCCCCAAATGTAAATTCAATAATTTCTTATTCCTTAAATCGTGTTTTGTATACGTAAAGTTAAGAACTTTTAAATTGTGTGAAAATGGATCGGAAATTTTCAGCAGCTACCATATATTCTAAGTTTAATAATAATAATTTTTGTTGGAATTATCATAAATTTGGTCTCGGGACTCATTCGCAATTTTGCTTATGACAGGAGATTTTTGGGGAGGAAAAATGAAATTTATTTTCCTATCGATTTATGTTAGAAACTGTCATACTTAGGAAAAAATCTTTAGGTGCGTCTTTGTTTAGGGTAGCCTCTCTTAATTTTTTACATTTACATATTTGCTCACTCTGAAATATTTTGTCAGCTAATGACAGAAAACAGTTTTTTTGCGAAACTTCTTTGCAAATTTAAAATACCTTATATAATTATTAGTAAAATATTATTGGTAAAATTTATTAAATATTATAATAAAATATAAGTTTCCGATTTTGACAAATGTCACTGAATCATCAAATATGTAATAGACAACGACCTTAATTATTATATAAATAATGAAACATTAAATTAATATGCTGTTACTTTTGTTTTGTCGATAATAATAGTTATTTGTTATTATATCAAACCGTTTATAAATAAATTATACCAAACTTTTAAACTTTGTTTTATTTTTACAAACCACGTGTCCGGGTGAAAATTTATAAAGAAGTGCAGCACCACTTTCAACCTTGTTATTTAAATTTTTGTAAATAAAAATTAAGTCCCAAATATAGTGTAAAATATTATACAGAGTGCTTCAGAATCACAAAGTTTCGATTTTTTTATTGAAACATCTTACATTTTAATACATTTATTAACTTTTTTTATTATTGATTTCTTGATAAAAGTTGGTGGTTCAAAAAAATATTTTTGATAGTAATAAACTTTAGATCAGGATGTTCAAAAAAGTGGATTTCACTAACAATTTCAAAAAAAATAAAATTTTTGTGATGGTAGTTTTAAGGGCCAATCGTAAATATACATCGGGTAAAATTTTTTATATTATAGCTATGGAGATATTTAAGGTCAAACAGCAAAAAAACATTTTTTCTATTTAAATCTTTCCTTAGCTATTACTAATATGATAAAACTAATACTAAACCTTTATTTACGATTTTTTATGGCCTTTAAAACGGCCGCGGCAGTCACAAAAATTTAAATTTTTAAAATACAGTCGTTCCTATTCATCTTAGAACAAAAAACTGTCGTATCCACCATACTAATATTTGGGCTCAAAAAAATATAGCAAATAATACATTATCTCAAAAATAGCTACGCCACTGGTACGCGTCGCGAAGATACCTGACAGCGTTGCAATTTTCACCGCAAACTATTCTTTATACGATTTTAGTCCGTTTTTTTTTTCACTCATACAGAACAACAAATTGATGTTTGATTCTATTTATTTCATTTTTATGAATGAAATGCGGGGTCTACTTCTTTTTGACGTCATTGGTGCAAGTGTTCTAATTTCTTAGTATTATTCGACTATCATGTTATTTTTATTCAATTATGTTTTTGATATTTAAGTTAACGCAGAAGAACCCAATATCAAAATTATTTAAAAATATATAATTTTGAATTATTATGAGCATAAGATTTTAGTTACTTATTAAAAACCAAGTTAGCTGTATAAGAGTACTGCAACATATTAAATATGTAAGAATATGAGAAGTATTCCTATTTAAAATAATTAAAAAATGGGCATAGTTTAAATTAGAAATGAGCTGCGAATAAATATACGCCAGGAACGAATTTTCAAGGCCTTATCGACGAAGAAAAAAATGTTTCGAGCAAAAATGTGTGTTTTTTTCGTTAAGATTATCGAAAGTCTGCAGTTCTTCAATAAACAAAAACAAACGTCTTTAAAAGAACGATTCAGCAGACCTGACAACTACTACTAGAATGAACATGTAGTATCAGCATGATGGTTGTCCAGCCTATATTAATAATGATGTCCAGAATTATCTCGACCAGCATCGTTGGATTTGAAGGGGAAAGTTTATCTCCTTGGTTGGCTGGGTCCCCGGATTTAACTAGTTTGGACTTTTATTTATGGGGAAGGTACAAAATTGCTATTAATAGTATATTAAAGGCAGAAATTAAGACTGTTATTTCATTGACTCTCTGAAGGCTAAATCGATGCATCCTAAATGATGGAAAACATTCTGAAGGTTAGAATTTTTAGTTTCCTTTGTTATCTATTAACTAAAAAGTGCCGTTTTTGTTGTTGATTTGTGTTTTCGCGTTACTTTTAATGTTATGTTGTTGTTTTAGCTCGTTGGCCTCTAAATACTCTCCAAACTTCGATTCTGACAGAGTTTGGATCAGCTCTAAGCCAAAAGTAACAAATAATATTGCATTATTGTTAATTATAAATAATTTAATAACGTTGTGAACAATAGCTGCCCAGTATTCGAAAATAATTTTGTTTTCATAGTTCGTTCGACAAAACCTAATAGTTGATTAATACCGTTTTTAAGAGGATATCCTAGTAACTTTAAAATGCATCGGCTTTCTAAAGTCTTTTTTTAAGTATGTTTTTTTCCGTTTTTTTTTTTTTCGTCAAAAATTCGATAGTTTTGCCAGCACTAGCAGCATCTCCCAATTGACAAATATTTCTAAACTAATAGTCCTAACACGCGCTCTCGGTGCATTTCGATTAAACGGCGATACTTACTTAAAATAAACTTGCCTTTCACATTTGTTAGGAGCGTTAACGCAGAAGAAATTGGGTCGTCATTAAATAGATGAACCGCACATGCTTGAAGCAACAATAGTAGTAGGTAAACAGGCAATTTAATCGTGACTTTAGTAAGGCTAAAAAGTCCTAAATGAAATGCAATGAAGCATTTGATTGAGGTCATAACGGAACAACCCAAATTAAAAATGAACTAATGTGGGAGTAAAGATGCACTGGCGTGGCGACGAACCTCAGAAGTATTAGGACGAATAAGGCGAAATATCAGTGGACTTAGTGCTCCGAAATGAGGAGGTCTGCACTCTCACCTGAAGTGGTATCCTGGCTAGCATCATAAGATCACAGAGATTTTGCGGAGGTGCGGGTACAAAGACGAGTAAAAAGGATCTCTGTATACGTCCAGCGATTTTCGCCATCTTCGGTACTATCTCCAAGAAATAACAGTTTTTACATTTAAAACATTTGAAAATTAAGATGATAACTAAAATTACAACAAACAACGGTTTTTAGGTTTAAAAAAATTGAAAATTAAGATATATAATATTATTGAGGTAATATAAGAGTAGATTTAATGTATTACGGGAAAACCTGTTTAAACTGTATATTCTTTTTATTTGTTTATTTTATACATGTAAAGTTTATTAATTAATAACAATGCCAATTTCTCTGCACAAGTTTTTATTTTCAAATTAATAAATTAGCAAGTTATATATTTATACAAAAGATATATTTCAAATCTTCCCCAAGCAATTGTTTCAACCAATGACATATAAAATGGATAGACTCAGCATTCCCATAAGAAAAAGCTTCAAAAAATTGATCAGTCATTCTTTGACAGATTTTGCATGAGTGGAAGAAAGACGGACTGATCTCATAAACAAAGTATAGAGCAAATGACAACGTGGATCCTAGCATCACAACCTGACTCACCAGTGGGGTAGTTTTTTACAGCAAATTCAGTTTTATGAAGATTTCTGTTTTATCATCAGAGTTTAAGGCGGCCGTTTTAAATCAAATTTGATTTTCGCTATATTATGAAGTCTACAACTGAAGTTCTCGCGTTATTTTTTTTTTAAGTTTGAACGCTAGCATTCATGCCAATTTATTAGTTTGCGGGAATAACATATATCATTTTTAAAATAGATTTAATTTTTTGCATTAGGGGTGAAAAAAAATCTTTTATTGAATTTAATGAGATTTTCGTGCCCGATTTTACACTCGGCGTTTTGTGAGAATTCTATATGGTTTGAAGTTGCCAATGTTAAGCTTGATCTTAATTAGGTCTGTTCGTTTAACAGAATATTGTACACTTAATATTCTGCAATAGAAAAGCAATTAAGGATTTCCTGCCCTTTTTATTCTCATAAAATGAGATTAAAATGTAACAGTAGGTATTCATTGATTTTTCAAAGTGTAAATATTTAAGTCTATTTCAATTAATCTAGGAACTGAAGATTGAAAAGAAAAACAAGGAATTCAAACAATATAATTTATAACTTATACAATGGGATAATATACGCTGGAGAAATTAATATACACAAGTAATTAATTAATATACAATATAAAACATTTATTAAATCTTAAGTACATGCATACAAAAAAATATCAATATGACAAGCCGAGGGAGCTTGCAAATAAAACTGTCCTAGAGATAAGTCTATTTTCCTTGTAAAAGAATTGTGTTACTACAGTAAGCCTTGCTTATAGTAAGATATATTTCAATAAGTTGGTGTATACTTTAAATAGTTAAGTTAGTCATAGCATATTCTGGACACCATTTAGTCGCCTGTTTCTGACCACCCCTACAGAAACTTAACAGTTCATTTTCAAATAGTGGTTGTTAATCCATAGTCGTTTCATTTTAAAGCAAGGGTTATTCCGTAATGTGCAATTAAAGTTAATAAACAAAAGACTTTTTTTAACTGTCAGCAATTTTACAAATCCCAGCAGTGGGCACTATCTTTTTAATATAACCGGTTAGAAGACCTAATTGGAGGTTTTTTACTTCATACTGTTATCACTTGTTGCAATAAAAATGCAGTTGGTTTCCTTGTTTAAATAAATTGCTTTTAGTATGATTTTGGGAGTTTAATGTAAAATAACTATACATGATAAATTGTAATGTGCATTTTACAAAAAATATTATTATTATAATACTGAATTTTTTTGTAAAAATTAAGGTTTCTCACGATAAATATGTCATATGGGAATTTTAAAACAAAGTGAAAATTAAAAAACCATGAAAATCTTGCAAAGGAAAATTTTCTTTTAACCAAATGCTTCATAATAGAAGCATAACTTATTTTATGAAATCATAAATAAGACATATTTTTTAATAAAGAAATGGAAGAATGAAATAACAATTTATTTCAAATGTCATGATATAGTACATATTACTCTAAATACAGTAGTCCTGTGCTGTGATTTATCAATATTAGTTCAGTTTAACCACCGAAGAGAAAAACTTGCCACACCTTTAACCTAAAAAATAATTAAGTGACTTCTTCTACTTCTAGTACTATTTGTAAATTTTTACAGTCACACATTACAATTCCTAATTAACAAAATTAGTGTAAATCTCTTGTTTATTGACAAAATTTCTTTTTTACATATATTTTTACTTTTCTGAAGAAAACGATTGGATGACAATTTATTTCAGAGTCCCGTTTAAATTTTTAAACCCTTGCTGTCCGAGAACGAGAGGGATGATTTCCAAATTATTGTTTTTAATGTAAAGGGAATCTGTAAGCTAACATCATACTTAGTCCTCATACAAGGAGCATAATCTGTCTTAGTTATCTCTAATTTTTGATGTGTTTAAATGTATCTGATTTTAACTCAGAATTGCTCCCGATTTCTGTTATGCAGCTCTTTCAAATGCTTTTTATAATAGCAATATAGATCTGATTATGAAATACATACACATAGGTGCCCACCTACACTCTCCAACGTTACGGGACAGAGTGAAATAATCCTTAAAGTAACCGATATGATGTCTGACATGTAGACACGAAACTTTAGCTTTAGCTAATTGTATGTATAATAACTTTCTAGAGCTCACCCACAATAAAAAACAAGACTATGAAGAATAACATACATAATACTGATTAATGGCAGAAAATATAGAATTTCTTTTAATAAAGGCTTAGCCTTTCAGATAATAATAAATAAATAGGGCCTTAAAAACATTGGAGGAAAATATATAATCACCTAAAAAAAACTAAGCAAAACCCTATAGAGCGTATTTAAAATCATATCATTCAACTAACATATTGCCCACTTAACAAAAGCGAAACAAATTATTTACATTCAGATCTTTCAAAATGTCCTATTACAAGGAATACTGAATAACTAAATTTATTCATTTCGGGAAGTTCTATAATGCTATATATTTTCAGTCTTTAGAAAAGGGTGATATAAAAACTCTATACTATTCCTACATTTTTGATTATACTATACGAAGTGTAAAGTGGAGATATTGAAGAATACGTATAAATACATTTTAAAAACCAACAGGTTGGAAGATTAAGTGTTGCATAAAAAGTTTCTGATCAATTTACATATCTAACCATGTTGTTTTCATTGAACATGATTTAAAGCTTACTATGACTTAGAAAAAATGCAATAACGTATTAAATAAAGAAATATTTAAAAAAATTCTTTACATACATCAACAAAAGATGAAACCGCAGATATAAAAAAATTTATTTTTTTTATATAATACAGTTATGCTTTATAAAACAAGACTACTTCTCAACTTTTGGAACGATTACAAGAAGCAATAAATCTATGTTTGCCTATGGCTAATAAAAATTTTAGTTCTTTACGCTGTACCACGTATTACGATCTGCTTAGAGATATTAATTTAACTTGCATTTTTTTAATAAGGCACCTTGAACATTTTGCTTTCAATAGGTAGGTCTCCTCCTGATTCTAAATGTACAGAATCTTATACCGTTATTTTTAAAAATACAAGGGAAAACAAAAAATGGCTGGGCCATAAAACCAGTATGTATGACAAAGTTCTTCTCCATTTTTAAAGGATAAAGGTATCAAGAACCAGGGGCATGAAACCTGTCTACTGGAAGTGCAACTCAGAAAGTGTCACATTTAAAAAAAATATTATATCTTTGAAAATTTACACTTTTATTTGTGTTGTTGGGAACTTAGTAACTAGCCATAGAATTTATTTTCTGGACATTTTGATTTGATATTTGGACAAGTTAAAATTACCACATTGTACATTATTAATTTACAAAAATATATTAAAATTCGTGTCCCTAGTGTTATATGTTGTATAACAAAATATTTCTTTCTGTTTTCCATTCCATGACAATTTCAACATTCTTCTTTATAAGTTGCATTAAAAAACTAGGTTATTAAAGTTGTTCATTGATCTCAGCTTGCAAGATAAAAAGGGACCTGGAAAGAAAAGAATATAAAAATGATTATGGGGTTTAATTATTTTAGACATATATTTTAAATATCAAAAAATTATAATAAAATTATAGAGCTATTTCTTTTAATGTGAGAAAAAAAAGGGAAATTACTGTTCCACTCACGATTTTTAAAATAAATAAGTTACAAAAAATGTAAGATACAAAATATGAATTATAACCTGTCATAAAAAGATTCAAACAAAATATATACAAATGAACGAAAACTATTTTTAAAATAAAAGCAAAATGAATTGAGATATCTTTTAACTATATATAGAGAGCTAGAAAAAAACCTATTTATTAATCAAAATAGTAAGGTCCAGAGCTAAGTATTAACTAAGCACTAATATAAACAATTTAACTGGTTGTTTTGCAGTAACTACCTGGCAAAGATACAATTACAGTTATTTATACAATTTCTTGTACAAAGTTTAGAGGATATTTTACTTTAATGTTAAATTAATTAAACTCAAGATATGCTTTACTGCCTAAGACTAATTCTTATTGACAAAGATGAGAGTTTTATTATCTAAGTAGTTATAATAACATATAATATTCAGTAATCAAACACAAAACCACGAAAAAAAAAGGAAAATAACATTTACAGCATCAAAATCAAAGAATCAATATAAACATATTCATTGAGAAACAAGGATTAATTGTAGAAAAGAAAAACAATGTCTCGGACTCAGTCAAGTGGTTTAATAGAGGAAAAAGCTACGATTACACGTGTTTCGCGAAACAAACAGGCATTAGCAGATCTTAACAAAAACACGTAAAATATATAAAACTGGTACATACAACTACATAATTAGACAAAGACATCTGTAGTTGTATATGCTAGTTTTATATATTATACATGTTTGTGTTGGTGTAAAATACGATGATGCCTGTTTGTTTGGTGAAACACGTGTAATCGTAGCTTTTTACTGTATTATACCCCTTGACTGAGGCCGAGATATTGTTTTTCTTTTCTGCAGTTATTAAACCAGGTCTCTTAGAGATAGTATGGACCAATTACTTCTTCAACAGGGATTAAAAGAAAATAAAAAAATAAGAAGGGCCATATTAAAATGTAATTCAGAATCTCATTATAGTATTCTGTCAAATCATAGTATGCTTTTTGCACTAATAGGCTCTTTAAAGTTCTTTTAATTTTTTTTTGTCTTGACAGGCTCTGAAGAATGAAGATTTATTACATCTTTCGGGCTTCAAAGATAATAATTTTTTTCACTAGAGAGAGACCATGATGATCTGGCTGTATGCTTGCCTGTCATAAACACCATTTACAAATTTACAAAGTATACATAATTTGAAGTTAAATTTATTTCAAACTGGAATAATGGCCTATATGATTCCCTACCATTGGCACCACAAGTTCATCTCACTGCTCGTTCTCGAAATATGCACGAATTTCCCATAGAGTGGCAAACCATCCTCGCTCACACCATACCAATCTCTCTTGACATCAACCGAACAGCCTAGCATACCCATGAAAATCTTCAGTGTTGAGTGACATTCAAATTATGCTTATTTAACTTCAAATTCCCATTAATAAAAATGTTCAAAATAAGCGTGGTAACATTTGCAAAGACTATAAATTGTCTCTCCCAACATCGACAAAAGACAGATCGTTTATATATAACAAAAATAGAATTCAACCCAGGACGGAATCCTATAGCATGCCGTAATTTATGTTAACCTTATTAGAGGGATAACGACGAGGGTTTACGTGCGCCCCTGGAAATAGGATTGAAGCAATTTCTAAACTTATTGAAAGTCAAAATCTATAGAAAAGTCACAGAAAACTGCAATTTTTAAATTTAATGCAAACCTTCTCTGGAAAAATATAAATGAGATGATTGGTAGATTCAAATATTCTAGTTGAAATTTCATCCTCTGTATGAGTTTATATTCTTAATGAACCTTATAATCTGCTGAAGCATTTATATTATATATATATATATATATATATATATATATATATATATATATATATATATATATATATATATATATTAGGGAAATAAAATACTTGTTAAGTTTGGAATACAAGTAAAAGTCTATCTCATTGATTATTTCATATAACTCAAAATCGATAGTTGTTTTCCAAATTCTTCTACTTCAGTTAACGTTAAGCTAATTGAATTGTGAGTTTTCTAATTTGCTTAGCAATATTAATTTAATGCATTTTTAAAAATAAAAACAATTTACCCTACAGTGTAAAGCTCAGTTTTTGCACAGTGTTTTCATGCACGTTTTTTGTTTTTTGAATTGTTTTGAATATCAGTGTGGGTTTAAAGTTTAAATCAAGAAACTTACCAAAACAATTTTCTCAAAATTATCCCATTTTGAGATAGCCTTATTAGGTCATAACAGTCGCCAGCCATCAAGCTTATTCATATAACTGGGCACAAAATAATCCTTGCATTATTTAGTTGTTTTGGGTAAATGGTGATCAATCTTCAATATTTCAAGCTATTATTTGTTCGTTTTCATAGTAATCTAAAACAAAACATTAATTTTGGCTGTTATAAAGTACTTAAAATTTAAGTCTTTAGCATGGTCCATGCGACAAATTTTAATATTAGTATTAATTTTAGTACCAATAGTAAGGGTTTAGCTTTTCAATTGATTTGTGTTGTATAAGTCATATATCTAAAAAAAAAAACAATACCAAGGTGAGGTCTTAATACTAACTAAAATTAAAGATTTATATCCAAGAATAACTCTTGCAATACATAATAGTTGCATCTTATATTTTGTTTTTACAAAAACTGTAGGTATTTATTGAAATAATGACTTAAAAAAATAAATGCATCTCAGTGCAAAGCTCACAACAGATAATTAGCGCAAATTTAACTTCTGAATATTATATATTTTATATGGTTTATTTGAAAGAAATTAGTATGTTTATTTGTAGAAATTAAAAGTAACTGTCAATTTTTACTGTAATCAAAATGAAAAAAAAAAACAGACACAAAGTCTTGGCCTCAATCAAAGATATGAATGATGATAGGTATTTCGCTCTATAGGAGCATTATCAGACCAACAATTAAAATGAAACAACACATAGACAAGGCAAACACATAGTTGTGTTTGATCAACACAAATGTATTTGATTTTTTAAGAATGTTTAATCGTTTTAGTTGTTAAGGTCTGATGACAGAGAATTTGTATCTGTTTTATGTTATTAAATTTTGAATATTTGTAGAAAACCCTCAGAGCAGTCGTTATGGGTATTTTTCCTGGGCAACTATTGTGGTGTGTTTTGTTTATTTTTAGGGTTAAAAGGAGACAGGTAATCAAAATATCTGATTCTATTTCATCACTTCAAAATAAACCACGTTTTCTATAAAGTTTTTAATTTATTATATTCTATGATTTTTAAAATGTATAAAAATGCAATAACAATATCCGATAATTTAAAAATCGATGGAAACGAACTTTCAACTAAAATCGGTGATGGTGCAGAAATGTAAACAATTACCATTATATAATATTTTACAAAAAAAATGTATATTTTTTCCCAACAAGGTTATGATGTTCTACTAGGTATTTGATTCCAATACGTAGCAAGTGCTGATATGTTTATTTTACTTACACCAAAACCATTAATTTAACTACATTCAAAAATCACTAGACTGATGTTTTTTTAATCATAAATAAGTGTTAAGTATGTTTTTGTAATCCTTTTTAATACCTAAAACTTAAACTTGACTGATATTAACCCCTAATCATAAATACCTGGGCCAGGGGGGACTGAAGAGAAAATATTTGGTGGGGGAGGAATACATTTTCTGCAACAGTTTTTTCAATTTTGCAAACAGCCTTTCAACGTTGGCAACACAATATTTATTCAATAACACAAATATAAAATGTTTGTCATTAAAACTGAAAAATTAAAAGGTGGAAATTAAAGAGCTGCATATTATTCGATAATAAAAGATTTTGTTAACAGGATAAAATCATGAGGAGGAGGAAGCGTTCCCCCATCCCGCCCTGTCCTAGGTATATTCAATTACTAATTGCACCACTAATTTGACATGAATGATGGAAAGAGTAAGTAAAATCGCAGAATCAATGCCAATTTTTTTTATACAAGGTATCCAATATGATGATACGAAAATGCAAACATGATTATATGTATATTCATCTATTAGATCATCCGAAACTTACCCAAACATTGTCCTTAGAGGTGTTCCGGGGCTCTTCCAGTAACATTACAGTCTGAGATTTCAAAAATTATTTCACCAGATAATTAATACGTATATTGTACATTAACCTGAAATACAAAGGTGTATGGTTGGGTTTGCATGTAGCCTGATAATATCACCTGAACAGATTTAAGGATATTTCAGTACAAACTGTCCATCTCAGGATTTTCAGGAAATCTGAAATAAAAAAGTATTATAAATCTTTTTAAGATGCTTATTATATATGCACTTAGGGAAAATTTTAATTTAGAAATACCTTGGGAAATATTTTATCTTTCGAAAAATTAAATCAAGATGGTTTCTGGATGTAAAATAAATACCCATTTTTTTACTGTGTTTATCTAGTAATTTTTGAAAAGTTGATATTATTTTTTATTAAGAACTAAAATAAATATATCTGATGGAGCTACTAACAGGTACGATGGATTGAAAAATTCTGTTATATTATTATTATTATTATTATTATAATTACTGTCAATAGCACAAGCAGTCTGACATACCTAAAAAAGTATACTGCAGTATAGAGCCGACATCTATTAAATAATATCTGACTATAATGACTTAAATTTTGAAACTTGTACCTAGTTGTGCAATGGGTTATGAACCCGACTATACAAAGTTACATCAAACAGCAGGCCTATATTTACAAAACCTAGCCTTATAACATAATATGTATGAAACTCCATAATTGATTAAACTCTAAGGAAAAAATTACAGTGTAACTTTAAGGCAGCTGCAAGTGCATATCAACTTGCTCGAGTAATCTTAAGTTCTTAAGATATAATGTAACATTTGTATCAATGTGATGGTAGGCTAACCAAATTATTTCCAAATATGAATAATAAATCTACTTTAACTTTTGCACTAACAAAATAATATGCAAGACTGCAGCAAGTTTATTCATAACTAAAGCTAAAATCTTGATATGCCAATGGACTTACTAATACTAATATTGCTAAATCACCATAAAGTACCCTTTATAATACTTTGTTAGAATATTGTTTTTCATGTTTTTATAACTTCATAAAACTACCATTCTAAAAAAAGAGCTCAAGAGAGACGTCAACCTTATCACATACATTATTATCAGTGCTTAATACAACCACTGGACAAAGTGACTTGAAATAAGAATGATAATAGGTGCTAAAATGTAGAAGAAAAGTTAAAAAATTAGACATTTATCTACATTTAAATTACCGCCGTTGCTCCTTCCACTAACGTAAAAGAATCGTCGAAAAAGTTTGTTCACGTTAAATATGAAAAACGTCTGAATGATGGCTTTATTGACAAACTGATGCCAAAAATATAGATTTTGTTTTAAAAAAATCGTTGTCTTAATAATATAGACTCGGAATTTGGTTGTCGCGCTACCGCGCGCTTTCTTTGCAGCAAACCTAGCTATCTAAAATTTAAGAAAATGAATAATTGGCAGTTTTATTAATTGGAAGTTCTGTTTAAAAAAAAACTAACTAACATGTCGAGATTCGAACCCACCTCTTATACGATGCAGGCCGAGACCCCTACCACTAAGCTTAGGAAGAAAATAATTAAATAGCTTATATTACTTAGCTGAACGTTAATGACATAACATTTGATTTCACGTGAACCAAAATTTAGAAAGTTCGTTCACGTTAGCGTAGAAGGAATAGCGCGAAAAATTAAGTATATACATGAAAAGTCTCAAAAATTGCTAGATCGGACCAAACTGAAGTTATTTTTAACATCTATTGTAAGGGCAGATACTACCACTGCATGAAATTGCCCAAGCCCAAATAAAGTAGAAAAAAAATGTACGATAAACAACCTACATAACTTCGCCTCTTATAAAAAATCTGTAACCCAGAGCTAGAAATCTTTGTAATTTAATTCCCCCAAACACAAAATTAAATGCTAGCTACAAGAAAAAAAAACAATAACTACATAATAAAGTGCATGGTGTTATGTGGACATAAATGAACCACTTGAAATTCATTACATGCTTAAGCTTCTAATTTATTACTTTCTGTGACCATTAAAAGGTCTTAAAAACAGAATTTTGAAACCTAAATTCTTTTTATCTGCAGTTTAATCAGAAATTTTATAAGAGAATTTAATTTTTCCCTACGCGTCTATCGCATCTACTTCACTGGGCACGGCACATTTGACATAAAGGTAAGGTTAAAGATTACTTACCGGAGTAAACAGGCTTCGAGGTTGAAATCGTCGTTTTTTCTTACATATTCTGCGAGACACTACTATATTTAACTGTAACTCATAACCCACAGTAAACTTAAATACTAAAAACCATGAAAATCCAGGACAAACACGACAAAAACATTTAACAGACGCCGTCAAAACAAGACAACAATGCAAGGTCGAAATTAGTCAGGACCCCCACCACAGAAGGCGCATTCGTTTGATAAAATTAATTTGATATTAAATTCACTGCTGACATGACCGATGAGCATGGTGTCTTTGTTTAGATAGCGTGTTTAGATAACGACAGCTTGTAACCAGTGTCTTCTCTGATTAATTTCGATTTGATATCTTAGCGTTTATTGCTTAAAAGTCTACTCTATTTTAGCAGGCAAAGACAGAAAAAGATAAATACACACTTGGTGCACATTCATTTAACCTACGGAGCAGCCTGAAGTAAAAGTGGGAAATGACTAGGGTAAATGCAACAGTGCCAAATATTATTCCTTTAAGCAAAACAAAGTTAATAAAAACGAAACGATAAGAAAAAGCTTTCTCGGTTAGTTTGTTATTAGCTTATTTAAAGTTATTTTAGTAATAAAATGCAATATTAACTTTCCTAAAGGCAGTATTTTTGCCAATATCTTCGTGAATTAAGCACAGTAATCACAAAATCTACTGTCGAGAGTAGTAAATCTGTCAAACGCGCTTTCTATAGTTTAATGACTGATTGCTGTTAAATGTAAACAAAGGGGTCTATCCTCTTTATATGTCGTTGGTTTCAACCAATCTGAATGAGCCCTCAGAATCATTATTGATCCTCAATAACTCAAACTTGACCCACAAAATAAACCTCTGTCTAGAATCAACAATTTCTTATATTCCAACAAAATAACACTTACATATTTTCGTGAGTATAGCATGAATAATAATACTTACTTCCTTTTTTCATAAAATAAAATAGCAGCCGAATTCGTTGTCAATACATGTAAAAATACAGCTTTCACTTTTCTCCTCTCAGGAGTAATTAAATTCTTTAATAAAGAGTCCAATAATAGTGTTGCTATACCATTCCTACGGTATTCTCTTAATACTCCAAGAGATAAGATATAAGCAATATCACAATCACTAAAAGATTTTGCTAGAATCCCTGCGTCTTCTTCATGTAAACACGTATGGGGTTTGATTTCTGCAACTATAAGTCCTATTATTTGTTGCTTGTATACGGCAGCTAGGGAGTAAAAACGACTAAAACAAATTAAATTAATTTTACAACGTTAAAAATACTCGAGTCTATTGTTCCAGTAGTTGCATTTCTTAGATTCTATATATAATGACTAGATAACAATAATAAATGCTTTGAATTCAATTTTTCAAACATAAGAGTGCAATATTTTTATTTAATTTGAAAAATATTAGAAATAAAATGTACTAATCTATTAAATTTTGTATTTATACATTTACCATCCTCTTTTCAAAATCAATTCAATATCTAGGACATGATTTAAAGTATTCGTAGAATATGAAGAACAGCGCCGACAAATACAAAAGGTTAAAATCAATATATTTTCGAATATTCAATTTGCAATTTTGGAACTGTCGTCAAAAAAGTCTTCAAAAGTCTAATTCCATGTAAGCTGACAAATGAAATTTAAAATGTTTATTATAAATTCGCGTAATTAAAAATTCCAAAAAGTAAGAACGAATTAACATCTTCAATAACTCAAGGCATAAACTCCAAAACTTTGCGCATACTTTAGACCCAGTACAATTTTTCTCAAGGTTCCCGACGTCGCGTTGGACTAGGATTGGGTTATTGTTTTGTCTCCTCTCGTACTCTGATTATTAGTACGTCCACTATAGTAGAATCATAATAGTCCGATATTACCGGGTATCTCTTGCTATATTAAATCATAATACCATTGATCTCTATCAAATGTACATAGACATCTAAGACAGATAAATCATATTCGATGGTTCCACCGCATTTCAAATCTATCCGTGTTAAATCGCGCAAAATGTACTACGGTAGAAGTGCTAATCTGACAAGCGGATTGCGAAATCACTCCTTTATGGAGAAATGCTCAGTGGCAAATGTAGGCATGGCGGACAGCGTCGACGATACAAAGATCGCCTTCACGACATACTAAAAAGTGTTGGGAGAGCAAGCAATTGGGAGGATATAGCGAGCAGCCGACTGGAGTGGAGAAGAGTAATCGCCAGCTATAGCAGCCCCAAACAGATTAGAAGAAACGTACCAGCCCCCGGTAACTTCATGTGCCCCGAATGTGAGCGGGTGATCACCTCAAGGATAGCGCTATACAGTCATAGAAGAACACATAACGCACAGATGTGATGAATAATACTCGGCTACGAGTCTTCGGCTATATACATAGTAGATTAGGCTCAGATTAGTAATAGTATCTTCTATTATATAGTTCTCCCAAAAGATGATAAATTAAGTTTCGTAGTAACATTCTTTGAAGTTGTCACTAGTGAATAATCAAGAAATTGTATACCAGCATAGAAACCTGAAGGGCAAATTCTGATAAACTGAAAAAAAATTAAGGTATTCAGTTTTTTTTATCATTTGCTGACTTGTTTATGTCCAGAATTTCTTTGCGGTATTACTTTTTGTTAGGTAGAGACTAACTATATTGTTACTTTTTGTAAATAATTTTTCTACAAGTAAAACCGTTTAAACCATAACACAGCGTACCTTGTTACATTAACAAAATGCCTCTTAATATCGACGATGAACAAACCTCTGTGGCAGAAACCAAAACCACCGAGACAAGTACTACGACCTCCAATGCCATCGCCAATGCCCCTTCAACCATAGTAATAACCACGACCAGTACCACTGACCCTGTAGGCCGGGTAAGCTGAATATACTCTATTAAAAGTAGTAACCTGAATCTTGAAATAGACAAGTTTAGTCCACCGACTCATGGAATCCTAGACGAGTTGCAAAAACGGCTGCCTAAATTTAAACAAAAATGGCAAGGCTAGCCCTCAGTCTTCAGACCCGTTCACATTCCAAGCTGTTGTTTGGAACGATTGGAGGAAATATCTTCCACCCAAAACAATAAAAACATTTCACTGCAGTACATGCCCGAATGACTACAAGGCGCAGCCGCGATTTGGTTTTGAAACAACAGTCACTTCTGGACAAACTGGGAAGAATTCCGAAGATATTTCCATTTTCCCGTAAATTAGGACGTAGATCTAGGTCAGTCGATGACTTTAAAGGAAGCATTACTTCTATATTACAGATCTACAGACCCTGATATGTCGTCATGGAAATATAACTCATCTCCAAGAATTGGCATAAGTAACTTGTTACCAGAGTACCGGCAACAAATAAGACGCCAAGAACGATGCCACAACCTTTTCAATTGCCGTGAAGGTTCAAGAAAGCGGGGAAAGAATTACAAGCTACCAAATACTTCACAAGTTTAGAAATCCGAAGAAACTCAACTCCTTCGTGCGAAAATATTGATGAGTTACTTAATCCATCGTCGAAATGAATGTCGAGAAACTCCGAAGCTCTAGGTATGGCAAAGAGGGTGTAATGTCTATAGACTAGACCTATCCCCGAAATTCACACTCGGAAAACTAGAATAGTGGAGTAGAGTAACGAGGACTGTACGAGAAACTGCTGAAACCTCGTATGATTGTTTGACATTAGAAAGCTCAGAAAGCCGTCTATACCTTATACTGTGTTTTAAAGGCAAAGACTACCATGCATTAGTAGACAATGGAGCCGATAAATCCTACATAGGTCACTAGTTAGGGGCTGAATGCAATACCGAAAAACAGCACCAACTGCTCCAGCTACTAGACTTGGTGATAAGACAATAGCTAACATTACCGAAGCTTATCGAGTAAAATTAAAAATTTGAAACCGCCAATTTTTAATTAATTGCTGAAATAGTGGTAGGAATGGACATTCTTAGCAAATACGGGTTCCAGATGAACTTTCAAGCAAATGAAGTACTCCAAGACGGACAAGTTCTCCCACAACCTAGAAATGTTACTAACGGTACAAGAAGAAAAGAGTTTACAAGAATTCCTAGATAAGGAATTACTGAAATTTGAGGAGATTCGAAGAACTACTCCACTGGTTGAGCATACTATACACTTATTGAACCTAAAAGTGCAGGAAATAATTAAAATAGAAGTTAAACAGATGTTGAAAGACCAAATTATCGAGCTCTCAAATAGTCCTTGGAGCTCACCCGTAGTAATAATCGGTAAGAAGCACGGCAAGCATCGTTTTTGCATAGATTTCCAAAAAATTAACTCAGTCTCGCCCAAAGACGCCTACCCACTTCCGTTTATTAATGCCATCCTGGACAAGCTACGAAAAGCCCAATATATCTCCAGTGTTAACATCAAACAGGGGTACTGGCAGGTTATCCTTTCTGAAGAAAGTAAACCAATTACTGCTTTTGCTTCCGGAATGGGAAGCCATGCCATTGAGATTGCACACAGCACTGGCAATATTCCAATGCTTGATGGACCGTTTTATAGGACCCGAACTTGACCCTTACTGCTTTGCCTATGACATGTGAAGAACACCTCGACTGCGTTGATTTTTCCGCCGTCTCCGACATGCCAACCAATTACTCCGATATTTGGGACATCTTGCTACCTCGGATGATATCCATACTGATCTCGAAAAGATTTCGGCTATTACCAATTACTATTTCAGCAAACTACCCCTTCCAACTAATTTACGAAGCTTAAGGCGATTCGTAGGTGTCGCTTCCTGGTACCGTCAATTTGTTTATAATTTCTTCCAAATCTCCGCCCCCTGAACTGTCTTCTCAAGAAAAATGTCAGGTGGACTTGGACTGGATGCTTTTGAAACACTAAAGGCTTGTCTAACCCAAGCTTTCGTAGAGATTTTTTAAACCCTTCGTATTAGACTGATGGCTCCGACAATAGGTTAGGTGCTGCCTTGATCCAATGTGGGCCAGATGACGACCATGTGATCGTCTATGCGAGTCGCAGCCTAAATCCCAGTAAGAAAAAGTTTTTTTGTAACTGAAAAAGAGTGAGGTTGATCACACTCTCAATGCTTCGTTGGTTCCACTCAATCAAAAACCCGGCTGTAAAATTAGCTATATGGAGTACATATCTCCAGCAATTTAATTTTGAAATAAAATACCGGAAAGGCGTATTAAACATAATAGCAGATGCTCTGTGCCGAAACCCAATAGAAGAAGAGTAAAATGAATCCGACTTTGAACCACTGTGTTATACGAGAGATGAGATAAATTGTCAGTGGTATCACAAAAAATGTACCGAAGTACAAAATAATCCAGAGGGTTTCCCTGCATACTGTATTAAAAATGGACGATTATACAGTCATTTTGAAGATCCGAACGATCTAACCGGTATAACTCTGGCCGAGCCATGGAAACACTGTTTGAGATATAACAAAGTAGCGGTACGTCAGGAGAATCATGACGTACACATGGTAGGGCACATGGGCATAGCAAAAACTACGACCCACGTAGCCTTACGACACTACCGGTCAGGAATATTGTTCGAAGCTGCAAATCTTGTATGAGTTATAAGTCCGTTCAATAATCGCAAGCTGGAAAACTGCAACCCTCTTGAAACTACAATCCATAGAAACCTGTAACCATGGATTTGGTAGGACCTGTGCCCCGATCCTAGAAAGGAAACACATATTTACTGGTGTTTCAAGATCGATTTACGAAGTGGGTGCAATGTAGAGGCCTCCGTAAAGCTACCGGAAGAGTTGTAAGCCAGGCTCTTTATAAAGAAGTCATTACTTATAATATTCAAAGAGCATAATTACCGACAATGAGACTCAATTTACCGGCTATACATTCTAGGAAATTTGAAAAGAAATGGGCATTAATCTCCGTACACTCCCCAGATAACCCCGTAGAACGTACGAATAAAACTCTAAAAACTATGATAGCACAGTTCTGCGATGGAAACCACTTACTTGAGTTTGCTATCAATACAGCAAAGACCGGATATTCCCCTGCCTTCTTGAACTTCAGGCGAGAAGCCGAGCTCCCAAAAGGCATTTATGGTGAGCCAACCCCTAACCTTCTACCGTTGACTTGAATAACCAATTAAAACATCTTGGTTCATTAAAAGGGACGTTTGAGCTATTCCGCATTAATTTAGCTAGACGTATACCCTCTATTTAACGCGGCTGGGGGACTCGCTGCCAAACTGGCTCCGAAATATTCAGGTCCATACCATGTTAAACGTAATATCTCCTGTAGTATACGATTTAAAAGGAGAAACAAATGTCGGCAAAGTCCATATAAAAGATTTAAATATATCGAAAGACCCGATGAAGAATGTTAATAGATACAATGAGCTATAGCAACCGTGGACACTACATTACCAAACTTCCCCGACTATTGTTGTTGTATCATATTGATTTCTTAGAGACAAAACCGATCCTACCGATTATTTTTCTTTCACTGTATAAACAAACACGGATAGCCGTTCTCTCGAATTAAGCTCCTCACCGTTAAGCACAAGTTTTGGGTACCTGGCCAAGTAACTTGATGGGCTTATAGAATCCTCCAAAGTCATTTCCCTAGAAAATGAACCGAAGGCACCGCACCACTTTCCGTATGATAGGGATAGTCACAAAACTATCCGCAGATACCGTAGGCAGTTACTAGCCACAAATTCTGACTCGAATTCAGGTGGTGCCCAACACGTTTCCGAAGACCATTGTTGTTCTGTTCCCGTTGTGGGCCCATAGGCACTATGTCCCAGGAATGCCTTTGTACTAACCCTTGACTGATCTGGAAGATTCGAAGGAAAAATGGACCGGTAGTACATTTTATTGTATATATTCTTTTTTTAGCGTGATACCTGTAAATATAGTTAATTAATCTTTATTAATTAATTAAGTGAATGAGTTGCCGATAATCCGTCTTTATCCTGTCGACTTACTTAACATGTTATTGATTATTCTAGTAATTACGATATCAATATGTACAGTTAGGTAAGATGATTATACACTACACATCAGAATTAACGCACCAATATAAATTGCACAGCATTTCAATGTGGATAAGAAAATCCTTGTTAAAATAAACTAGTGCGCTTTAATTTTTTGCTCTGTATTTCATTTAAAAATAGAGATATTGACATGAAACAAAAACCAAATTCTTAAGACATCGGGCTATAGTTTGCATCAAGCGTATACCTGCTGTTACGGCTGAAACGATCCACAGGGTGTTTCAAATATTCTGGAGAAAAATTACTGTAATTGTTGGCCCCTGTATATGCTCAAAACTAAAATTTAAAAAAAAATTCATCAAAATCCGTTCAGCGGTTCGCAAGAAAATCCACATTGAAATGCTGTGCAATTTATAGTGGTGCGTTAATTTTAATGCGTAGTGTATTTAAATTTTTTTTTCTTCTCCCCCATTGCACACTTGACCTTGTCGCAACAAGCAAACTAATTAACCGTAGTATTAATCTTTATAGCTAAGTAAGTTAATTTTTTTCATATAAATCCAGTCATCAGTCATTCTTTAAATGTAATTTATCCGTTGCTAAATGATATATGTGCTGGGTTAAGGTAATTAGGGTTAAAAAAATTAGTTATACATTTTTTTTCGAAAGTAACATGGGAGTGTAACGAAGTTACTACATTTTTCAACTTTAATTACGTGCTTAAGATAACTTTCTTAACGATAAAAATATTATTCTCTTTCGAACATGGTTAATAAATGCTATATGTTCGAATGTTAATCCGCCCGTCGCGAAATACATCAATTTATTTTACCAGCGTCCGCTTCTAGAAAATCAACTTTAACTCGCCTAGATCACATCGATAGTGCGATGCTCCCGTATTCCAAGTCTAATCGAAAAAACGAGCCGACCGCTGACGGAAATCACCTATTTAAGTTTAAGAATCCAACGATCACCTCACCGCCTTCTTCTCGACTTGTGTGGAAGTACCAGCTAAGCCAGACACGCGATCGTCGAAATTAGACCTCAGAAGCGCCCTAGGTGAGAAGTGTTAAAAGGTATCTTTATTTTGACTGAACATTTTTAACCGATTCAGTCTAATTGTTGAAATTTTAAAAATTAAAATAAAAACTTATCCGATTTGAGAATTTTTATAATAATAAAAATAAAATTAACAAATGTTCAGAAACCAAGGTCTCCTATCAAGTTGTTGGGTGGAGGAATTCGGACAAATTGAAATTTGCTACTAACCGAGTTAGAGATACTTTTGAATCGATGACTGGTGGAATTCGGGCGTCAATTTAAGATATACCTTTTAACCTTTCTTCCGCTCCACTAAAATTATTAAATACGCCGACTTTTTATTGTAAAATTTTCTATATTTTACCTTTTATTAAATGTAAAAACTGCAAGGGTTCTTTCGATTTGATGGCTGGAGGAATTCGGTTGTCAGCTTGAAATTGTACTTTTGCATCTTTCTCCTGTTCTGTAGATTATGTTCTCCTTTTTCATATATCTTAATGCTGAAATTAGATGCATATCAAAAGACAAACACAAAGGCTGATTAAATCGAGAAGCATTCTGTTTTGTATGATTTGATGATTTTCCGTTTTACCATTTTTGCAAATACATTTTTTATTGGTTTACCGCAACACTGGTCCATCTAAAATTATTCCTCGCATGGCTTTATTTATTTCTTTGTGCTCTGGCATGGCTTTAGTATTTAAGTAACTGAAATATTCCGACCGATACCGTCTCGCTACACTCCGTAATTTCTTTCGAGTAAAGGGTATTACTAATGTCCGTAACTATTCTAGAATAATGTCATTTACTTTTAAATATTATAATTTCAATTTTTTTGTTAAATAGAAAAAAGGTTCATAGGATATAAGCCCATTATTTGTTTTGTTAATTGATTCAATGTAGATGTATTTGATACTTTGGTATATGTAGTTTGGTTTGGCCCGCAGCCGCCGGTGCCGTCCGTTTGAGCTACCGCCTCGTCCGCTTACGCCCTTCCGCCCCTCGCTCTCCTCGTCGCTGTCCTGCCCTACTTTTCGCTTCTATGCAGTTCCCTGTATCAATCAATCTGATCACATATATTATATATCTTTTTTTTAAATTAAAATAGTATGTACATTTTTTTCATTCATGTTAATTTCGATGACTATATATTTTTTTCCAAGGGTCGCCTTGCATATGTACCTTTACCGTAAAGGGTGCAATGTGAACAGTTTAATAATCGAAAGGTGGTCCATTTTGCTAAGATGTAATTCTGATGTTTTAATATTTCAAATTTTGTAAAATAATTTATATTTCTTTCTTTTCTTCAAGTGCCGTACCCATATTCGGGCGTTGGCGATGGTCAGTGAGTGCCTTGAAACCTATCTTATATTAAGATGTATATGGTTTCTTGAATGCACTACACTAGACCATTATACTAGGGAATGTGTTCTACGTAGTGGTTTCCCGTTGCCTTCTACGCAGTTGTGTCGTGTAGTGTATGTGTTGAGTAAGA
>JAUTXW010001664.1:230000-240000 GCA_030620095.1 Kuschelorhynchus macadamiae | reverse complement strand
ATAAATTGGCCTTCTCAAATTTAGTAAAATCCTAAACTCTCAAAATTTTATCTTCAATGGTTGCTGAGATACGACAACACCGCATTTACAGTAAAATTTTAGCTATACGTTAATTTTTTTTTAGCTCTACACAACATCACTCTTTAATAATTTATTTACCTTTTTGCATTTACTTATTTACAACCGGTATACAATATTTAATTATTAAAAAATTACACTTTACCATAAAGTGTTAATCTTAACCATACGCGAATAAAAATTATAATTAAATGGCACCCCCTCTTCCCCCTTAATTTCCTAATAGTACCTAATTTTTCTACAACCTGTATAATACACATATGTATTTTATTTATAAAAAAATACATTTCACCTTATAAGATAATCTAGTTAATACGCGGATAAAAATGGTTTTAAGTCAAATTTTTCTAAATTCCTTTCCTTCCGTTTACTCGTGTATTTACTCGATTTATTTAAATTTATTCATCCTCTACGATCCACTACATTGAAGCATATTTCCCCGACGCGCGGCGTACCGTTATCGGGCTGAAACGTATAGAAGGTTAAAAAACGAACCTCAAGAAGATGCGCGTATCGTAATAATAGACCCGTGCGGCTATTGAAACAAGTAGGCGCTGCAACAGTTGTTTTGGAAGCACTTGCCGTTGCCATGCTACAACAATGACAAATTAAACGCATTATCACTGTCAGTTAACATTGTATTAATTATAAAATTACAAGTTTAGATATGACTTTTGTTCTGACAGAGACTTAACGTACTGATATTTTGATTTTTCGCGGATGTGGAAACAAAACCAGAACATTCCAAGAAGTTTGTGTCTTGTTTAATGACCACTATCCTAACAAACTAATAAAAAAATCAACCGTCCACAGAACTTGTCGACGCTACCAGGAAACAGAGTTCATAAAATCTTTACCTAAAACAGGACACCCAAAAACTGCTACAAGTGATGAAAATAAATTAAACGTTTTACTACAAAAGTAGAGTAAAAGTCAGCACCAACCAGTTAGCTATAATAATATTTATTTACTTACAGAAAAATAAATTGAGGCTGTACAATATCCATTAAACCCAAGAGCTTTTAGAAGATAATCCTCTAAAAGGATGAAAATATTAACCAAGATTCTTATTTTGCTCACAAAATTGTATTCAGTGACGAGGCTACTTTTTCTTGAACGACCAAGTTAATAGGCACAATTGCCGAATTTGGTCTAGAGATAATCCTCATCCTCAAAATTAATGGGGATACTGAGTAACAATATTATAGGCACTTATTTCGTAGAAGTTGTATTAACTGGACAAAAGTATTTAGAGCTCCACAGAGAACATATAGTTCCTGCCGTTCAAGAAATTGGAAATGTGGGTGAAATCTGGCACCAACATGATGGTGCTCCACCGCATTATTCAAGGGAAGCCACGCAGTTCCTAAACAACCAATTCCCGGGGAGGCTGATTGGAAGACGTGGTGCATTAGAGTGGCCACCTCGATCCTTTCGAATCGTCCAGAAAATTTAGAAAAACCCCGCGAAAGAATCCGCACCGAAGTTGCACTTGTCACACCGAATATATTGAGCAATACACTGCAAGAGTTTTATGGTCGACTTGGGTACTCTCTGGCAAATAATGGGAACCACTTTCAACATTTAATTAAAAAATAGTGTATTTAAAATAAGTATTCTGTTAGTTTATTGTTTTGTTAGTCGGTTGACTTTTAATATCCTTCTCATCCTAGCGTTATTGTTGTTTCGCCGGTTGGCTTTTAAAGACGCTTTAAGTATCTGTCTCTGGTGGAACTTAGACCAGTCCCAAGCCTGGATAAAGTGTGAGGGAAAGCCGCCAATATCACCTGATAAAAAAGTAACTTGCGAAGTCATTCTTTTTAATAAAAATAAATGGGGCATTCGAATTTTGTAAGCACCACTACAGCAATTTAAAAAATATTTAGGAGTACCGGTACTTTTAACTTTAAATGCGGTGTTGTCATATCTCAGCAACCAGTGCAGATTGAATTTTGAAAAATTGGGATAGTACTAAATTTGAGGCGGCCACTTTAGAGCAATAAAAATAAATAGGACATAACTCTAAGATAAGTAAATGACTACTTGTAGCGCAAAAGTGGGAAATCTGGCAACAGTGCTGATACAATTTTTCAATTCCACATGCCCAAAAACTTCCAAACTTCGAATTTTGTAAGCACAACTTTAGCGATTTTCCTTATATTTAAGGGTTCCCGTACTTCTTACTGTAAATGCGGTGTTGACATATCACAACTAGTACCTGTAGCGCCAAACTGCAAATCTGGCAACAGTGCCGATACAATTTTTCTTATGGCCGCCATATTGGATTTTTCGACTTTTGGAAAGAGCGTAAAATTTCTAGTCTAGTGATATTTCACAAGTGCACAAAAGATATCATTGACATATCACACTAACAAAAGTGTGCTTTGACGTTAAATAATTCAAAGTATCAAAATTTTGTTTTAAAAAGTAGTACGCTTTTCTCTCAATAAAATCATAAATCTGACCCAAATTGTCGAGACCTGTTGAAAATGGCTGGCATTCCCTATTCAAATGAAGACAAGTTTGACATTTTAGAGCTGTACCTGCAGTCACACAGAAACGCCGACATTACCCCAGCAAGGTATTTGGACATGTACCCCGAACGACGGCAGCCTCATAAAACCCAATAAGTAGGTAATTTAATTAACCAATGAGCATACGAACAACCTAGAATTGGACACAATATAGAAAATGAAAATCGTGGCAGAAACATTTTACAAGCTATCAACGAAAACCCTAGTGCATCGGTAAGAACTGTAGAACAGAAAATTTAAGTGCCAAAATCAACGGTACAGAGAGTATTAACAAGAATAAGTACCATCTATACAAACCCATAATAGTTCAAGGACTTACTGAAACTTCTCTTCGCTGGAATGAAGAGGAGTCCTTATATACCGGAATGAACCATTGTTCCTTGGAACAAGAGTACCATGAACGTTATAATGCAGAAACTCAAGTTTCTCCACTCTCATCGAAGGAGAGGAAACGCCTTCTTTTGGTACGAAATAAAAAAGAATTAAAGGGATTGTCTACCTGTTTTAAAAAGAATCTGAAGTCAAAGTTTGATATTAATTGTCAATATTTTCAGAGTCCTTTGCTCATGGAAGAATTAGTTGATCGTCATCTGAATTTAAGTCAAAGATTTGCTAAAAACGACTTTGTTGTACGTTTCGTTGGATCCCAAAATGCAGTTTTGGGGAAACTACCTAAATATCAATTTATCAGGGACGTTTCTTACCTATATAAGAATACTAATCTTGTGCTAGTCGGTCCTTCTTATGGATATGGCAGGAGAATTTTGAATAATCTTATCTATGACCTTAACCTAAGAATTAAGACCTTTCTGCATAATAATAAGCATCAACACATCAAATTTACTCTGTTTACTAACTTCAAGTTCAAGCATCATAGCATGACATATGAAAGTAGGTTGGGTTTCGTCAATTATATTTTCATAAGTTTCTGAGTGCTCTTTGCTGTGGAGTTGTTGGTGAATGTTCTCTCACTCGCAGTGCTCCCAGTTGGCAGGACACAATGAGTGGTGTCTATATACCGCGAACTGATGAACATCTTCTTCTTAACAACTCTAGGAATTAACCCTCCTTGGTGGATTGAACCCACAGAAAAAATGTTGAGTTGCCAAATCCTAGAATATTGATCCTAACGGATGGTCTTGTTGGTGACTGGCCGTGTGCTCTGCAGAGTCGCTTGAGTGATTATTTTGAGATTACCATTATAAGAAAGTCGAATGCATCTCTTACCGCGTTGATAGAGGATATAGATTGTTTGTGTTTTGATTTTACTAACAGACTTCCCGATTATTCAGGGTTGCTTAACTGATGCTCTGAGGGGGGTCTGTCCCGCCCGAGTTGAGCTTAGCAAGGTTATCATGTGCAGTGTTGACCAATGTAATTTTAATATCTGCTCTTATATCCCACTTTCAGCCAATGGTGGACAAATGCATAGAAGTCAACGCATGTATATTGAGCTCGCATCGTTCTCATCGATTATCAACCTTTAAAACTGAATCTATAGACATTAACAAATGCTTGCTTGATTCCGATTTTCGATTGTCTTCCGATGGATGGTCTGAGCTGAGTTTCAGTGGAGATCAAAAGTTGGCCAATCTGCTTTCAATCGCTATAATGGGTGCCTCGGAGGACATTCATGAACACTGTATTGAGTGGGCTGGGGGGTGACTGTTGGTACTGGAAGAGAGTTATCTGATGCTACTACTTTGGATATTAACGTGATTGATGACTCAAGGTCTGCCCTTATGGGTAGTTCAGAGGCCAGTGAAGATACAGCGCAATGTCGCTAAAGTACAAATGCCCAGGAAACTGATTTGACTCGTCGTGGGGACCCTTTTTGTCAGAAGTGCAGTTCGTGTAAAAGTTTTCCAAGAACCCGTCGACTGCTCTCGTGCTCAACTTAACTGTGAATATAATTTAACTAAATTTTATGTATGTTGTTTAAATGCAAGATCTTTGTACCATAAGTTAGATAAGTTAAAGTTTTTGTACTTGAATCGCATCTGCCTGTTGCGGCCCTTGCAGTAAGTGAAACATGGTTTTCGTATGGTCATGGGTCTGTGTCAAATGCTAGGCTACTCTATCCTCCGAAGGGATAGGGTATCAAGAGGGGGTGGCGTCTGCCTATACTTGCATGAGACAATTAAATATAAAATAATAGATGAACCATTTCTTAATGACTCTGAAATTGAGTTTTTAATTGTCAACGTAGTGTTTAATAATGTATCTTGCGCCCTAGCGGTATTCTATAGAACCCCTGATCAAAGTTATTTAAATGTTTCTTTTTTGTTTGACTTGATAATGTACTTAATTAGTGTCAATATTAACAATTGTTTGTTGACTATGTCTAGAAATTTTCATGATTGGTTAAAAGGTTACGCATGTTGCCAGCATCTTACTTCACCAACAAGAGTAACATCCACAGGTGCATCACTCATTGATGTCATTATTACTAATGACGACCTCAGGGTGTTTGATGCTGATGTTTCTTTTTCCAGTGTATCTGATCACAACCTGGTTTCTTGTTCAGTGAACTTCCATCATCAGAAACCTCTAACCAACTCAAATAAATTCGTGATTTTAGAAAATTGAACAAATTAGACCTTGGACTTGACCTGTCACTGATAGACTGGAATAATCTGTATCGCCTAAATGATTTGGACGAGAAAGTTCTGTTTCTTACAGAAAGTCTGTTGCGGGTTTTTGATAAGCATGCTCTTGCAGTTAAGTGTAATCCTAGAAAACCTAGACAACCCTGGTTTATGACATATTAGCCTGCTTAAAAACACTCGAAGAAAGAGCTTGGCTCCGTTATAAGAAATCGCGAAGTTCTGCTCATTGGGCTCACTTCTGTGGTCTACGGAATTATTACAATCGTGCCTTGAATGTGGAACGGCGCATTTACTTTTCGACTACACTCAAGTCTTGTAACAACTCAAAGGTAATCTGGTCACACCTTCATAAATGGGGTATCTCCAAGTCTAACAAATCTTCTAAGATCCCCGATGAAATTAACCTGCATTTTGATGAGATGAGCCATCTCATGCGTTCTCGGTCGATGATGATTATGTTGAGCAACTTAAGAATTCACAGTTTGGCAACTGTAGATTCGAATTTAAACCCTGCACCAAGTTAAACTACTAGTTTCAAGAACCACATACTTATGGCGCGGACCTTATCTAAGCGAAAATGCCTACAACTCTCCTTGGAAGTAATAGCAGCCCTGTTAATTCACATTATCAACGTATCTCTTTTGTCTGGCAAATGTCCCTTACTCTGAAAAACAACTTATGTGAGACCTATTCCGAAAAGTCCTTCCGTGCCAATAACTTCTCTTAATGATCTTAGACTTATTAGCCTCCTCTGTGTCCCTTTAAAGGTTGCTGAAAGAGTCTTACACGAACAGCTTTATGACTATTTGTATAAGAGTGGAATTCTCCCAAAGAAGCAGTCTGGTTTTCGCAAGGGATTTGAAACGGTCACGGCACTGAGCCATCTTGTTGATGATTGTCTGATTGCTCTGGATGATCGGAAGGTGGTCTCTCTTACATGTTTGGATATGTCCAAGGCCTTTGACTCTGTTAGTTTTGAATGTCTTCTGGCGAAACTGAAATACTATGGCATAAATGGCCACACTCATGATTGGTTGAATAGCTATCTCCATGGACGCGAACAAAAAGCTTTTCTTAAATATGCGGGCAACACACTGGTGTCGGATTCTGCTCAAATAACTTCCGGGGTTCCTCAGGGATCAGTGCCCGAATCCCTTCTGTTCTCCATTGTGGTGGCTGATTTACAGTTTGCGCCGGGAAGAGTCAGCAGATGTCAGCCTTATTTTCTGCGGGATGCAGTTGGACTAGGTCTGGGGATCGATGGACGTGAAATCCCTTGTAGTAGAGTTATTAAGAGCCTTGGGCTACTTCTTGATTCAAGGCTTAAATTTGAAAATCATGTCTCGCTGGTGTGTCGTAAAGTATTCGTCAGTCTTAAATCTCTATATTAATTTAAAGATCTACTGGATGAGAATGCAAAGAAAATGCTAGTCTACTCCGTTTTATAACTAAAGTTCGAAGATATTCTCATATCACCCCGTTTATGAAAATATAAACTTGTTCAAATTGAACGAGATGAGATTTGTTCATTTCATCTGTTTTGTGTTCAATGTGATCAACTCTCAGACTCCAAAGTATTTAGCTGAAAAACTTACTAGAAGAAGCGATGTCCATGACAGATCACTTCGGGGAGTTTATGCTAACTTCGAAATCCTCCGGCCTAGAACCGAAACTTTTCGGACAGGCTTCTCTTATCTTGCACCTTATGCCTACAACACACAAGACTATTGCCAAGCTTGACTTCTAAATCCAAGCTCACTGTGAAACGAAAACTGAAGCAGGAAGTCAGACAAAATTTAAAAGCCTTTAATCTGATTATATTTTATTTAATGTTTTTTTTTGTTTTGTTTTCCTGTTAATGGTTTTATCTATTTTGACATTTGGGGCCTGGTTGTTAATACCACTATCTAGTGGACCTTGTCCTTTTGTGTAATATTGACTGTATTTTTTTACCTTTAGACAATATGCTATTTGAATTTGAATTTTCCAAGACGACTACGCTTCTGTGAGTGGTATACTAGGAAGTGTACTGAAAATCCCGATTTTGTAAATCATGTCTTGTGATCCGATGAGAATAGGTTTACGAATTGTGGAGTTTTTAACAGGAACAACAGTTATCATTGAGCTGTGGAAAACCCCCACGAAGTGGCAGAGATACGTCTACAGACCAGATTTGGAAGGAACGTTTAGTGTGTGGTCATTGGTAATTTAATTTAACTTACCTTTTTTAATTGAGCACCTATTTATAAATTATTAATCATTTATCTATATAGGACCATTTTTCTTTGACTACAACCTAAAAGGACAGAGATACCTAGAGAGCTTTTGCGAAACCAGGTTGTACCAGCTTTACGAGCTACTCTAATGAAAGATGAGTTTAGAAGAACGTGGCTCCAACATGGTGGATGTCCGGCTCACAACACCATTCAAGAACTTCTTAAGAGAGCAGTTTTACGAAAGAATTATTACTTTAAATGGTCCAATATCTTGAACTCCTAGATCCCCTGACCAGACCTAAGGGTCTGATTTCTACCTCTGGAGTCACACGAAGAATAAGGCATATGAATTTAATCCCCCTGCGACCATAGAAATCCTGAGACAAAGAGTTTTGGACACATTTTGAAATATTAACGGAAATATACTTGCCAGAGTTGTACGAAAAAGAGTCACCAATTGTCAAAAGTGTCTCGATGCAAATGGACGTCATTTTGCAAATCTGTAAATTAATGTAATCCAGGTACGAAGTAGTTAAGAACTTACTTAGATTTTTTTTGTGGTTGTTTACATTCAAGTTGTATTGAAATTTCAATGCGTTTAATAAATTACTTATTAATGTAATTTAATGACAAATAAATCATGGCCTCCTTAGAAAAAATTGAGACCTAATATATATATATATATATATATATATATATATATATATATATATATATATATATATATATATATATATATATATATATATATATATATATATATATATATATATATATATATATATATATATATATATATATATATATATATATATATATATATATATATATATATATATATATATATATATATATATATATATATATATATATATATATATATATATATATATATATATATATATATATATATATATATATATATATATATATATATATATATATATATATATATATATATATATATATATATATATATATATATATATATATATATATATATATATATATATATATATATATATATATATATATATATATATATATATATATATATATATATATATATATATATATATATATATTGTGATTCAATTTTGTGCCTTTGCCCTACACGGGGCTCGCTAGTCTATGGCGGCCTGATGAGCTCCAATAAGAGCGAAATCGCGATCGTCGTTTGACTAAAATGGATCATTGTGTCTGCTGTGATGCAGAACATGTTCCAAACAAGGATCATTTTCTTGTTATGACGTTGGTGTAAGTGGAATGAAAACATACTATCATTAAATACTCCCAACGAAAGCCAGAAGTCACAATGTAATTCAATGCCGGTCGTGGTATTAGCCAGCGGAGTAGTTGTTTTTGTGATTCAATTTTGTGCCTTTGCCCTACACGGGCCTCGCTAGTCTATGGCGGCCTGATGAGCTCTAATAAGAGCGAAATCGCGATCGTCGTTTGACTAAAATGGATCATTGTGTCTGCTGTGATGCAGAAAGTGTTCCAAACAAGGACCATTTTCTTGTTATGACGTTGGTGTAAGTGGAATGAAAACATACTATCATTAAATACTCCCAACGAAAGCCAGGAGTCAAAATGTAATTCAACGCCGGTCGTGGTATTAGCCAGCGAAGTAGTTGTTTTTGTGATTCAATTTTGTGCCTTTGCCCTACACGGGGCTCGCTAGTCTATGACGGCCTGATGAGCTCTAATAAGAGCGAAAAATGCGCTCTCACACATCTTTATCAAAAGTTCTTGTCCGGAAAAGATATATGTATAATAGCAGAAATATATAATTTCTGCAGGTGCAAAACGGCCTAAAAGAAGAATTGCTTTCGATTATGTCACAGGGTACCCTCCTGCGATCATGATTTCTACCCAGGGAGATCTGAAATAACAGATTGCTCGATATGACAAAATCGAAAACGAAACGTCTATCATACTAAAACAGTACTACAAGTTAAATGTAACATTTAGCACCACCTATCGGGGCTCCGGTGATTTCCGGCGGCAAACCCATAGGTAATTTAAAAAGCATGCAGCACCATCATGCGGAGAGTAGATACTAAAAATCGACAAAAATGCGCTCTCACACATCTTTAACAAAAGTTCTTGGCCGGAAAAGATATATGTATAATAGCAGAAATATATAATTTCTGCAGGTGCAAAACGGCCTAAAAGAAGAATTGCTTTCGATTATGTCACAGGGTACCCTCCTGCGATCATGATTTCTGGGCCTCTAGTGCATGCTTTTTAAATTACCTATGGGTTTGCAGCCGGAAATCACCGGAGCCCCGATAGGTGCTGCTAAATGTTACATTTAACTTGTAGTACCGTTTTAGTATGATAGACGTTTCGTTTTCGATTTTGTCATATCGAGCAATCTGTTATTTCAGATCTCCCTGGGTACAAGCCTGCCTGATGAGGGTAGAGGCCCAGAATCATGATCGTACCCTGCGACATAATCGAAAGCAATTCTTCTTTTAGGCCGTTTTGCACCTGCAGAAATTATATATTTCTGCTATTATATATATATATATATATATATATATATATATATATATAT
>JAUTXW010001664.1:110000-227500 GCA_030620095.1 Kuschelorhynchus macadamiae | reverse complement strand
TTTTCCTCAATTTTTCGGAAGTACCCGGATATATATATTGCACGCCTAAATTTGTTGACGCTATCTGAAGAGAGGCAGCAGAAAACTGTATAAAAAATGCTGTTCCGAGCGTTAGGCGCATAGACGTGCATTCTTTTCATCAACAGAGATATACTAGGCAGACTTTACATGACATGACGCATAGATAGATCCAATGTAAGTAATCTTGATCAACCCTTACAATTAAAAATCCTACTTAATATCCCGCATGGCTATCCATGGCACACTTGATAAAAGTAAATAATTGATTATCAAGAATTTTTCTTAGTAATATTTAATTTTTGAGCTTATTTTTAATCCAATAGCAAAACGTTAGTACCGTTAGATTCGCAGAAAAATCCTCTTTTCAAAAAGTGCTTGTCTAAAAAAGGCCGCCATTTGAAAAAAAAATAGTTAAAGACAAAAATTTTATTTTATCAACTTCTCTTGTTCCTAGCTATCAGAATAATCACTAAAACTTAGCGATTGTATTATTCTGTCATCATTTCAGGTCCTTAGATTAATTTACGTCGGGCCATGGCCACCTAGATGCAATTTTAAAAATGGCTATAAAAAAATTAAATAGGCGTATCTATGACTCTCTGGCAACAGTAGTCCCCTCATATGGCTGTTATATTCATGTTGAATGACTCCTACCATTGCAGTCCCAGAAGGTGACATCTACAAAGGATATACACAATGACATCATGTCTTCCGATTCGAAGGTAATTTACAAACATCACAAGAAGTCGCAAGATCAAGAAAACCATGGACGTCTGAAACTGAGGCACATAAACACAGGCTCTTTAAACCCAAAATTTGATTTTTTCAGTCACTGCTATTACTGAAACTTGGTTGAACAAAACTATCCTCTCTGAACATCTTGGCATATCGGGATATGGAATTACACGGAGAGACAGAGAGAACAGAGCTGGTGGAGGCCTTGTTGTCTACATTCAGTCTCAAATCTGTTATAAGATCCTGGACTTTTCAACTCTAAATGGACTTGAACAACTTAGGCTGAGTCTTATTCGGGACAAAAAGAGTACTGCACTGGAGGTCGTTTACAGACTACCAAATCAGCAAATTGGTTGCTTGCATGTTCTTGATGATTCCTTGAGCCAAGGGTTTTTGAGGCACCAAGATGTTTTTTTGTTGGGAGACTTGAACATAGATTTTACTAGGAAACTCACTGCAGTTCCAACAAGGATAACAAATCGTCATCAATCATTGACATAATATGCCTCAATAATTCAAACCATGTCTCAAAGAGTGAGGCTGATGACTTTGCTCATCTTTCCGACCACAGATTGGTCTTTTGTGAGTTGAATCTCCCAAAGCCAATTTCACCTTCAAGAGCAATTCTCTTCAGAGACTACCGATATTTCAATAAAGATGAATTCAGGCAACTTCGCTTTATCGATTCGATGGAATGACATTATCCTCTTTCCCACTATTGACCTGAAGGTTGATTTTCTTAATAATATCATTCTTACATTATTTGACTCACCAGCTCCACTTAAGACTGCTATGAATGAAAGGACAGCTTTCATAAATTATCAAGTGGAAAAAAATAAGAAGATCTATCAACAGTGCCTTCACAGGAATTGAGGGTGTGGATGTTGATGAGGAGACCTTATACAGATTTAGAGAGAGGAGCTCTGTTTCTTATTCTCCCTACGTCTTGTGTCCAGTGCTGAGGTAGAGGAAAGGTTGAACAGCCTATCTTCCCAAGCCTATGGCAGTGATAGCCTAAACCTTAGAATTCTCCAGCTCTGTTTTAACTATTGCCAGAAACCCATCACCCACATATTTAATTTTTCCATTGAAAATGGAGGGCTGCCCCATGCAAGCAATTGTGACACCCCTTCCTAAGGTATCAGTGGCTAAATATCATAAAGATTTGAGATCCGTTAGCCTGCTTCCAGTCTTAATGAAGGTTCTTGAAAAACTTATCCACAACCAGATTACATGCTTCTTTGAAAAGTCAAAAATTGTGCCCTTCTTCCAATCTGGATTTCGGACCAATCACAGCACTACCACTGCACTTCTGAAAATAATGAATGATCTAGCTGGGATAGCTGATAGAGGGTCTATAGGCTTGCTTGTGCTGCTCGACTATACCAAGGCATTCGATCTTGTGAATCATAAGTTACTTCTTGCAAAGCTGGAGTATTGACATTGACAAGGGCGTTATGAGCAGGTTCAGGGCACTTATTTATTTAATCAATGGGTGTTAACCCAATTTTACATAAAATATATCAAGTTACTTAAGTAAACATTTAACATTTAAAGAAAAATAAAATAGTCATTAACAGGTTGTATGTCAGATAGTTAAAATTAGTTTTAACACATATGAAACTTACAAATAAGACTAGGTACATCAAAAACATTAACACATTAAAGACCAATATTTTAGGTATGTGCTCTTATTATATCGATTTTTTAAATTGTAGGGAGGAGCTAAACACATCCACCCTAAGCATATCGCATTTATCATCATTCTGTTTATAGTAGAATGTTTTCCGTATAATGTGCGATGAGGAGCGTGCATCTTCTGAGGATCATACTGAGGCGGTGAAGATCGATTCGTCTACTTTGGAGTACCAGCCACTCACACTTCCCCAGGGCAGCATCTGGGCTCCTATCCTATTCTCTGTTTTTGTTTCAGACTTGCACCTTGTTAACCTAGAGGGAACAGCTCAACTGCATCAATATGCCGATGACGCACAAATATACTCAGCATGCAATCCGAAGTCTCCAGATACTGCTGTCTCCCATATGAACATCAACCTAACAAGAATTAATGAATGAACTAGAGAGAATGGCCTTCGTTTGAATCCAACCAAGTCACTGGCCATGTGTTGTGGTGGTACCTAATCCCACCTTGGAGCTTAGTGAACACCTAAAAAATAGAATTCAATTTCTTCAAAACTGTTGCCTAAGATTTACCATATAATACCATATTACAATTCTAACTCTATTTTGAAAATTAAATACAGATTCACCCTATTTACATGCAAGCTCTTATATAATATCATTCATACCGAGCGTCCTCCTTACTTGTTTGGTTAGGTTAAATCTTTTTGAAATACAAAAACACAGATCACACAAATTTGAGGGTTGCTTCCAATACAAAGGCGCAAAATTTCTAAACAAATTGGTCCTGCCATATCAGAAATGTTCTTCAATCCAAAAATTTGGAAAACAACTTTTATACTTGCAGAAAAGTAATTCGCCAATTGTCTAGAACAACTGCAATAATAATTTCCTGTGAAAACACAAACCTAAACGATAATACTTATTCCTTTTTAAACAAAAATTTAATTCAAAAAATTCTGTAACCTGTCCAAGATTTAATTAATATCGGGTTAATACAATACACTCTTATTTTAATATCTTAGCAATTAAAACTTTTTAATCCAATAGTAGACTTGTCACAAGTTTTAAATGTTTATAAGTTATGTAGTTTTTACTAATCAAATTGTATGTGTGTAATTCATATAACAATAGTTAATTGTACCTAGAAATAATAACGTTTATTAACTTAGTAGTATTTAGAATTAGACTTTAGATGAAGGGAGTACCAGCTCCGCTGTAACATTTCCTTTTGAGAATATTTGTATATGACACTTCTTCTCAATATTTATCTGAATTTGAATTTAGAGCGATTTTAAATAAAATTTTAGTCTTAAAAGCAAAAATGCAAATTTCAAATATGTATGTATTGTAAACAGTAAGGATGTTAAGTACCTTAAATGCAGTTCTACACCTTTCCCAATGTGACAGATCAGTCAGCACCCTCACAGCACATTTCTGCAACAAAAACACTCTTCTGGTATGACTACTACTGCCCCAGAGTACTATACCATAGCGAATATGTACGAAAAAATTGGCGTAATATAGTGTCATGAGAGTGTCCCTGACGCAGTGGTGGAAGAGAAACCTCAGTGCATAGGAGGTACTATGTAACTTAATGCAGAGATCATTAATGTGCTGGTACTACTGAGTGTTGGTTCCACTGAAATCCAGCATCAAGGTACACCGCAAGCATCTTGGTTGTCATGGAAGGTTTAAGGCAGTCACAGGTGTTTGCGAGCAGACATAAATCACTACTTATTTGCTTACCGGAGGAAAATATAATGAATTGGGTCTTAGATCCATTTCCCATTAAATTGTTTTTTTGTGACCACAGCAACAATTTACCATACATCTCCTTGGCAGACCGTAACAACGATGGTAAGTCGGGCTTAACGAACAGTACATTGGTATCGTCAGCATAACATTCAGTGTAGGTCTGATGAAATTTTATTCACAAAGAGAATAAGATCGTTGCCAAATACAATATAAAACAAAGGACCCAAAATAGATCCCTATGGTACCTCCTGTGTTATCGAATTGGTTTTACTTCTTGCTTCATTAACAATAACATACTGATAGCGACCCTGTAGGTATGATCTCAATAACTGTAACGGCTTGTCATGACGTCCATACCTGTAAAACTTGGCCAAAAGCAATTCACGATCCCAAATCTTTGAAAATACCCATAACAAATAATCTGTTTTCAAGAGCACAAAAAATTTTCTTTTCGAAGGAACACAGTGTCGTTTCTGTGCTTTTTGACATGGTGAGACCAGGCTGTGCAGCAGACAAAATATTATATTTTGAGAAGGACATAATCTGACCTTTTAGCTTTATTTCAAAGACCTTGGAGAAACTTGAGAGCAGACTTATTGCACGGTAGTTTGGAAAATGGTTTCGATCACCTTTCTTATAATTTCTTTCAATTTTGAATTTTGGATGACTGTTACCTATTTTAGATTGGTGGGAAACACTCCCTCCTCGACAGACAAATTTATTAAAAACTTAATACGTCACAGAGATACATTCGACATTTCTTTAACAGGTTGTTAGAAACACCATCAAAACCACTAGAATGTTTTTCAATCTAGGATTATCTGATCATTTTTCACAATTTTTTAAAATAAGTATCTCTAAAAGGCCAGTAATTAAGCAAATGACATCAATTTATAAGAGAATTTATAATACTGAAAATATTCAAAGGTTGCTAAATTATTTAAAGAGTGAGAATTGGATGAATGTTTAATTGCAGACAATAGTCGATGATGCTTTTAATAGTTTTCTTGATTTGATTTATTATTATCATGAACTGTGTTTTCGATTGTCAAAATATGACAATAAATAAACAGAAATAAGTAGAATTTTCACCAAAATCTACCGCAAAAAACTTAAAATATTTCAATTTCAACAAAATGATTGCCAGATAATGATTGCCGATAACAAGTCAAAGGCTATGTGGCAGGTGATCAAAAAGGTTAAAAAAACACTAAACAGAACATCAAAATATTTCAAAATTATGAGCATATTAAGGACCTTGATGTTGCTAATCACTTTAATTCATATTTCACAATGAATACTTCTGGTGGCAGTGCATCATGAGTTTTTAGAGTATAACGTTCCTATTTGTGATAAAACTTTTTTATGTCCCCTCTTTGCGCGTCTGATCCTTTGTTCCTCATAGGAAGGTTGAAAAACTCGAATTCTAGTGGTTTTGATGGTGTTTCTAAGAACCTGTTAAAGAAATGTCGAATGTATCTCTGTGACATATTAAGCTTTTTAATAAATTTGTCTGTCAAGGAAGGAGTGTCTCCCACCAATCTAAAATAGGCGACAGCCATCGAAAATTCAAAAAGTTCAAAATTCAAAATTGAAAGAAATTATAAGAAAGGTAATCGAAACCATTTTGCAAACTTCCGTGCAATAAGTCTGCTCTTGAGTTTCTCCAAGGTCTTTGAAATAGACATAAAAGATCAGATTATGTCCTTCTCAAAATATAAAATTTTGTCTGCTGCATAGCATGGTTTCACCATGTCAAAAAGCACAGAAACGGCACTGTGTTCCTTTGAAAAAAAAATTTTTTGTGCCCTTGAAAACAGATTATTTATTATGGGTATTTTCAAAGATTTCGGATCGTGAATTGCTTTTGGCCAAGTTTTACAGGTATGGACTTCATGACAAGCCATTGCAGTTATTGAAATCATACCTAGAGGGTCGCTATCAGTATGTAATTGTTAATGACGCAAGAAGTAAAACCAATTCGATAACACAGGAGGTACCATAGAGATCTATCTTGGGTCCTTCGTTTTATATTGTATTTGGCAACGATCTTATTCTCTTTGTGAATAAAATTTTATCAGACCTACACTGAATGTTATGCTGACGATACGAATGTACTGATCGTTAAGCCCAACCTACCATCGTTGATGCAGTCTGTCAAGGAGATGTATGGCAAATTGTTGCTGTGGTCACAAAAAACAATTTAATGGTGAATGGATCTAAGACCCAATTCATTATGTTTTCCTCCGGTAAGCAAATAAGTAGTGATTTATGTCTGCTCACAAACACCTCCAACTGTCTTAAACCTTCCATGACAACCAAGATGCTTGGGGTGTACCTTGATGCTGGATTTCAGTGGTACCAACACTTCGTGGTACCAACATATTAATGAACTTTGCATTAAGTTACGTAATACCTGCTATACACCGAGGTTTTTCTTCCACCACTGCGGCAGGGACACTCTCCTGACACTATATTATGCCAATTTTTTCTCACCTGTTCGCTATGGTATAGTACTCTGGAGCAGTAGTGGTCATACTAGAAGAGTGTTTTTGTTGCAGAAATGTGCTGTGAGGGTGCTGGCGGGTCTGTCACATAGGGAACGGTGTAGAACTGCATTTAAGGTACTTAACATCCTTACTGTTTACGATACATACATACTTGAAATTTGCATTTTTGCTTTTAACAATAAAATTTTATTTAAAATCACTCTAAATTCAAATAAGAAGAAGTGTCATATACAAATATTCTCAAAAGGAAATGTTACAGTGGAGCTGGTACTCCCTTCTTCTAAAGTCTATTTCTTTGTATGGGGTCAGGGGCACCGCGTTAAGCGTCTTCGAGAGTTACTTAAGCGGTCGAACACAGATTGTCAAAATTAATGATGTTTGCAGCGATCCACTTAACATTACAATGGGAATACCTCAAGGCACTGTATTGGGACCCATACTTTTCATCACTTACATCAACTCATTAACTAGTATTGACATTGACAATGGCTCATTATTGTCTTATGCTGACGATACTGTAGTTCTGTTTTCAGGATCATCATGGACTTCTGTTCGTGATTTTGCCATTCAAGGTATGGGCAAAATTAAAAATTGGTTAGACACATTTAAGCTAACTTTAAATACCTCAAAGACGAATTACATAGCCTTTTCCATCACAGCAGCCAATCTTCCACACTTCCGAAGCATTCATATTGACAACTTTGATGGTGATATTCTAGAGGTTGAATATACAAAATACTTGGGTGTAATTATTGACTGTAATCTCAGATGGGATCATCATGTACTTAGAATTACAAAAAATATAAAGAAACTAGTGTACAAATTTTATGTTTTGAGAGAGATATTAAGTAAAAAGTTGTTGTTGTGTGTGTATAAAGCCCTTATTGAATCTTTAATTCGATATGGTATAGTGGTGTGGGGTGGTCTGTATCAAAATTCCTTAAAGCCTTTAAATGTAGTTCAAAATTATATTCTTAAGATTATATTTCGAAAAAATAGGCGATATACTACCAGGCTTTTATATTCAGAGGACATATTGGATGTGAGAGGATTATATTGTCTGTCAACATGCTCATTTATTAAAAAATCTACTAAATTTAAACAAACTATAAACCACATCTATGAAACTAGGTCTAAGGTCAGTGAACAATTGGAGATGCCAGTAAACAATAGATCAAAAAAATTGAGATCTTTCTCTTATTTAGGTCCCAAAATGTATAACTTGCTTCCCCTAGAATTGAGATCCCTGCCAAGACTGAAAAAATTCAATAATAGTTGTAGGATTTTTATTTTTAAATATTTACATAAATTTAAAGCTCTATTTCAATAGGATAACATCTATATTTATAAGGTTTGCTAAAATAAGAAATTATATTTGTTGTTGATGTAATTTTTAAACTTTTATTTGTACAGCTTTAGCATGAGGTTAACTGTATTCTCAATATAAATTCAAAGATAATACTTGTGTACATACAAGTGTTCATTCACTTAGGTGCAATTTCCAGTTATTAGGCTCCTATTTAGATTATATTTATTACAATATGTATGACATTTGTTACCTTATGTTTAATAATAATAAATAATAATAATAAAAAATACTACTTTAATAAACGTAGTTATTTCTAGGTACAATTAACTACTGTTATATAAATTACGCACATACAATTTGATTAGTATAAACTACAATTTATTATAAAACATTTAAAACTTGCGACAAGTCTACTATTTGATTAAAAAGTCTTAATTGCTAAGATATTAAAATAAGAGTGTATTGTATAAACCTGATCTTAATTAAATCTTGGATGGGTTACAGAATTTTTTGAATTAAATTTTTGTTTAAAAAAGTAATAAGTATTATCATTTAGGTTTGTGTTTTCACAAGAAATTATTATTGCAGTTGTTCTAGAGAATTGGTGAATTACTTTTCTGCAAGTATAAAAGTTGTTTTCCAAAACTTTGGATTGAAGAACATTTCTGATATGGCAGGACCAATTTATTTAGAAATTTTGCACCTTTGTATTGGAAGCAACCCTCAAATTTGTGTGATCTGTGTTTTTTGTATTTCATAACGATTTAACCTAACCAAACAAGTAAGGAGAACGCTCGGTATGAATGATATCATATAAGAGCTTGCATGTAAATAGGCTGAATCTGTATTTAATTTTCAAAATAAAGTTAGAATTGTAATATGGTATTATATGGTAAATCTTAGGCCACAGTTTTGAAGAAATTGTATTCTATTTTTTAGGTGTTCTTTAAGCTCCAAGGTGGCATTAGGTACCACCACAACACATGGGCAGTGACTTGGTTGGATTCAAACAACGACCCTTCTCTCTAGTCCATTCATAAATTCTTGTTTTATATATATATATACATATATATATATATGTATATATATATATATATATATATATATACATATATATATATATATATATATATATATATATATATATATATATATATGTATATATATAAAAGAGAAACATAATAAATATATATATATATATATATATATATATATATATATATATTATATATATGTATATATATATATATATATATATATATATATATATATATATATACTGGGTGATTCACGACCCACTGTACATACTTATGTGGTGTATAGGCTATCCCTAGGGTATATCGAAATGGATATTTAAATTGATTAATTCGGCTTTATTACCAAGATACAGGGTGATTTTCGTATTTTGGTAAAAATGTGTTCACCCTGTATCTCCTAAACTGCTTAATAGATTTTTTTTAAATTTTGTACACAAACACTCTTGGTATATCATAACTTTTTGACGTTTGAAAAGTAGCAAAGTTCCAGGGCCGAATCCAGCCAATTCACACAGGGGAGGGGGGTTAGTTTTGAGACACCCTGTAAATCGGAATTCGGTATTTTTGAATTTTTTCCTTAAACTATATTCATTTGTGAACAAAAATATGCCACCATCTTGAATGGCACACTAAAGGTTATGTACGAATTTTAAATCTTTAGATAGTACATACCCCTTTTTTTAGCGGTATCTGTATTAAAGCTTTTAACTAAGTACAAAATTATTTCAATGATTGACTTTAAAAAAAAATTAAACTATCTCTACTAATAAAACACAGCCTTGTCGAATTAATTTTTATTTTCAGTAGCCCAAAAAAAACTAAAATCTACTCTAACACAATAACGTCTTAAAAGCTACAAAATGTTTTCAAAATGCATACCACCAGTGTCTCTACATTTTTGTGCACGCTTTTGTAGGTTTGCAATTAAGCGGTGAATCATTTGAGAGTTTTGTCTAACCTCGTCGCAATAAAAATGTATCCTATTTATTAATTGATCCCTAGTTTCGATTGGAACACTGTAAACTTTTTGTTTTAGATGCCCCCACAAAAAGTAGTCGGCTGGATTAAAGTCTGGCGACCTAGGTGGCCTAGGATGTGGTCCTCCGCGTCCAATCTACCGATCAGCAAATTGTTGATTGAGATAATTTCGAACATCAATTCCAAAATGTGCAGGTGCCCCATCGTGTTGAAACCATATGCCTCTTAAATTTACATTTTCTAATAAGCCCGGTAAAATGTTTTGTAGAAAGTCCAAACACACAACAGCCGTTAGTCGTTGAGGGAAAATATGTGGTCCAATTAAATGATTATTTATTAAGACGCACCAAACATTCACTGGAAACTTTCGTTGAGAATTGGCCAATCGCAACGAATCAGGGTTTTCATCTGCCCATACATGAGAGTTTCTAGAATTAAAGACTCCGTCCCTTGTAAATTGGGCTTCATCAGTGAATAGTGCTCTAAAATAGTTCTTCGATGATTTATTACCCACCTAGCAAATGCTAATCTAGGCAAGTAGTCGCCTTCTTCTAATCTTTGTACCTCTTGTACATGGAAAGGGTATAAGTTTTCATTTTTTATAGTTCTCCATACTCTTGTCTGCGGTATCGCTAATTGGGCGGAAATTCGCCTAGTGCTTGTGGTTGGATCTTCCCTCACAAGGTTGAGAATATTCTCTTCTTGGACCACGTTATTAGCACCCACTCTTTCAACATGAAGATCGGTTGAGGGAAACTTACCCTTTTCACGCAATGTATTAAAGGTTGCGGCAAACGTTTGGTGATTTGGAATTCTCCGATCCGGAAATCGTCTTCTGTATTCTTCTGTAGCAGCCCTTCCGTTACCATTACAAAATCCGTACACAAATACGATGTCTGCGTACTCAGCATTTCTAAATAACGGCATTTTTACAATTATTGAAACGTACAAACTTTTTGCAAAGAAAAAATTCAAATAAAAAATCTTTAATTAATAATGTCAAACACAAATGATTGAATTGTATGTACGTAATGTCATTTTTAAAATATCTGTCTAAATTCCAAGGCTTACTTTATTATTTTTAGGTATTAAAATTTATTGAATTTGTATTTTTTTGTAGGTTTTAAGGCTAAGAAAAAAATAAAGGTAAATAAAAAAATTAAAAAAAAACAAGCTCTTACACGTAATTTGTATACAATAACAAAAATAAAAAAAGATAAATTTTTACGGTAGCCGATAAATGATCACGATCTCGAGCATTAGATAAGAGGTGAGGCGAAAAAGACTCAAACAGAAATTAACTGGTTTATTAGTAGAGATAGTTTAATTTTTTTAAGAGTCAAGCATTTAGACAAAAACCTCAAATGTAAATGATTCAACGCTCAATTGCAATTCACAAAAGCGTGCACAAAAATGTAGAGATACCGTTAGACAGGCGTTATTGTGTTAGGGTAGATTTTGGCATTTTTGGGCCACTAAAAATAAAAAATAATTCGACAAGGCTGTGTTTTATTAGTAGAGATAGTTTAATTTTTTTTTAAAGTCAATCATTGAAATAATTTTATACTTAGTTAAAAGCTTTAATACAGATACCGCTAAAAAAGGGGTATGTACTATCTAAAGATTTAAATTTCGTACATAACCTTTAGTGTGCCATTCAAGATGGTGGCATATTATTGTTCACAAATGAATGTAGTTTAAGACCAAAATTCAAAAATACCGAATTCCGATGTACAGGGTGTCTCAAAACTAGCCCCCCTCCCCTGTGTGAATTGGCTGGATACGGCCCTGGAACTTTGATACTTTTCAAACGTCAAAAAGTTACGATATACCAAGAGTGTTTGTGTACAAAATTTAAAAAAAATGGATTAAGCCGTTTAGGAGATACAGGGTGAACAAATTTTTACCAAAATACGAAAATCACCCTGTATCTTGGTAATAAAGCCGAATTAATCAATTTAAATATCCATTTCGATATACCCTAGGGATACCCTATACACCACATAAGTATGTACAGTGGGTCGTGAATCACCCAGTATATATATATATATATATATATATATATATATATATATATATATATATATATATATATATATATATATATATATATATATATATATATATATATATATATATATATATATATATATATATATATATATATATATATATATATATATATATATATATATATATATATATATATATATATATATATATATATATATATATATATATATATATATATATATATATATATATATATATATATATATATATATATATATATATATATATATATATATATATATATATATATATATATATATATATATATATATATAGATATATATAAATATATATAAATTAGTATTTGTTTTCGTCTTAGTATTTTAGGTAATATAAATATATATGTATATATATATATATATATATATATATATATATATATATATATATATATATATATATATATATATATATATATATATATATATATATATATATATATATATATATATATATATATATATATATATATATATATATATATATATATATATATATATATATATATATATATATATATATATATATATATATATATATATATATATATATATATATATATATATATATATATATATATATATATATATATATATATATATATATATATATATATATATATATATATATATATATATATATATATATATATATATATATATATATATATATATATATATATACATATATATATTTATATTACCTAAAATACTAAGACGAAAACAAATACTAATTTACCACAAGAATGGCCCTAACACTTAAACAATAATATTAAAATAATAGCCTAGACATTATTAGTTCAAACAAACTTGAATTTTAAAATCTGAATGTTAAAAATTCATGGAATGAATGGAAAGAATGCTTGATTAAAATGTTTTTTACTTTCCTGTGGAATTGATTAAAATTTAAGGTTTTGATATTTTCTTAATTGCTCAATATCCAGGCCCATCTTGACACCTCTTCAGATGCCAGTAGAGAGGCACCAGATTTCCTCTTCCCCTGGTATTATCATGGTGTACTTGGTTGTGAGTTTGAAAATTGTTTCTCTTAACAAATATCTCCAGGATATACAGTGAAGGTACAGTAAGGACTCCCAAAGATGAGAAAGTCCTCCTGCAGTCATCTCTGTACGCCAGTCATTATTCTTATGGCTCTTTTTTGCAGACCAAACAATCTACAAGCATATGTGAGTGGAAAATAGCAAAGTATGCTAGTTTTTTGGTGACTTCTCTAGTGTGGACATTCCATTGTACGTTGGATCAAGAGTTACTACCAGAATTTGACCTGCTCAGCAGAATTAACACACCCCTTACGGTCACACAATGAAAATATCATTCGCTTCGTTTCGCTTGCATTAACAAGCAGCGTATTTTTGTAGAACCAGAGCTCGACCCGCGCCTCTGCAGCCACAGACCCATCCTGCGAGCTTACCAGTGTATCCCCAATAAAGGAGATGGTGGTGTCATTGGCAAAGAAAGTGCAGTATGGAGTATAGTGTACTGGATCCTCTATTAATGGTAGGTCATTGCTGTATATTAGAAATAGGATTGGGCCCAGAATTGAGCCTTGTGGGACACCAATGCCCACCCCTCTCTCCGCCGAAGCCACTCCACCATGCCTCACAGTCTGACATCTGTTGTCCAGATATGAGCCTATGAAGCTGGTTCTATCCCTACTAAAATTGTATTAAATTGTATATTAAGGAATATGGGCATTAGAATGCAGTAAAAATATCAAATTTCTTTTTGGTTTTTTTAATAGAAAGTTTAATTGTTTACAAAACCCAAAATGCAGATATAACCTGCTCACTTAGGATGGCAGATATGCTATAATTTAAAATTGAATGAACCTCAAATGATTGGGTTTATAATAAATAGCACCAAGACCCCTAAAAAATCCTCAATAGCATAATTACCTAGGATAAATAACATATTTCAATAATATTTTAGTAAATTAGTGTGATTATAAACATATATTAATACAATATGGCGGGCGATGATAAATCGCTGTTAAAAAGTACGTGTAAACACTGCAATAAAAGTGTCGTTAATTTTGTTAAGTGTAATAAGTGTGAACAGACCTTTCATCCGAGCTGTATGGTTCAATCAGCGGCGGGAAAATCACCCCCATGTCGCCACGAAGTCCAAACTTTTAATCCCGATAATTCTGAGGTTATGACTGATGAATTAAGCAGTACCGTTTTGGCCGCAGAAAATAAGCTTTTAAAGAAACTTTTAGCAGCATCTGAAGACAAATACGACCTGCTACTGGAAAATTGCATACTTTTAAAGGAAAAAATTAATTTTATTTCTGAAAGGTTAGAAAATCAAAACAAAAATAACATACGTGAAGATAGCCCCGCTTGTGACAAGTCTTCTTCTAAATTAGCTGTTGAAATAATTCCTGCATGCTCCTTAAAAAAAACGCCTAGTGGCAGTGTTGCCAAAACTGGTAACAGCTTATCCCTAGGTGACAATCAGCATGGTAACGTCAAAAAACCAATTCCAAATACCAAAAATTTTAACAACAACCCAACAATAAAACCAAATGATGTTCAACTTGCTATAGCGACTGCTTTGTCTACTACGACAATGAATAGAAAACGACAATCCAGGAGAATGGAAGACTGTAGTTCACAGGCGTTCACGGAGGTTTGTCGTGGGCGAAAATCAAGTGAACAAAACTATACAGACTGTTCCAAAGTTTATAAAATTACATGTAACAAGACTTCATCCTGACACAACTGCCAGTGAACTTCAAAACTTTTTAAAAGGCAAATTTCCTGAGGTCCTTTGCGAGGCTCACAAGTCTAAACATCCAGAGTTGTATGCCTCTTTTCAGGTGTCTATTAAGCAGGAAAACTTTAGTAATGCTTGGAAACGGGACATTTGGCCTGAAGGTTGTTATGTGCAAAGGTTTTTTCAGAAGAGGACCCTGGCAACAGCAAGCACATAGTGGGGTCCTCCAATAAGTCTTTAGGTAATAAAACAAAATCTATGAGAATAGCAAATTTTAATATACGCAGTATGAGGAATAAGTGTGATGATTTAAATATATTACTCATGGAGGTAGGATTCCCAGACATAGTTTCTCTAACGGAAACCTGGTGTACGACAGATGAAATAAAATTGCTTAAATTAAATGGATACAACCTAGCTGGGTACTCATGCAGAGTAGGTTCGCGTGGGGGAGGTGTTGCTATTTACGTCTCCACTAGGTGGAATTTCAAGGAAAGAAACAGGACTCTGCACACAGACCAGTCTTTTGAATATGCCTGTACAGAAGTGGCAGGTGAGAAGCCCATTACTGTACTATCCCTTTATAGGCCGCCTTCGGCAAGCATTAGAGACTTTATGTTTAATATTGAATTAGCGATGGACAATATCTCTAATGGTAAAAACCACTTAGTTGTTAGTGGTGATTTTAATTTAAATTTTAATCCTGCTGTCAGTGACCAAAATGCAAATATTCTTTGTAATTTATTTGCTTCTTATGGATTGCATTCCTGTGCTTCTCAAAATAGTCGCATACAGGGTGATAAACAATCTTTGATTGATAATATATTTCTTAATTATAATCTCAGTAATGTTAAAATGAGTACTGTTGACAGCCCATTATCTGATCACAGTATGCAAATTGTTAGTATTCAAACACTTATATCTGCAACAAGGGACAGTAACTTCACTCATCTCCGTAAATTTCAGAAGGAGGCTAATATAGTATCATTTGGGAATTTATTACACCAACAGAATTGGCATCATGTTTTATATACAGATAGAAATATAAATTTTAAATTTGAATTATTTTTAAGTAGATTTACTGAAATAGTAAATGTAGCTTTTCCATTAGAGGTAATTAAGTTGGATAATAGTTCTGAGAGTCTCACTAAACCTTGGATAACGGCAAATATTGTTAATGAAAGTAGGTTGCTGAAGGATTTGTATGGCATAGTTAAATCTACAAGTGATGATAGGTTGAAGCAGTCCTATAGAACTAGATTGAAGAAGCATAGAGACACGGTGAGTTCTACCAAGAGAGCTTTTTATGATGACTTGTATTTAAATTCTAATAATAAATCAAAGTGCACTTGGCAAATAATAAATAGGGAAGTAAATCTGAAACCATTCCACAACTATCCTAATGTATTTGAAAATACTGATGGAAGTATTCTGTCAGACCACAAAACTGCTGCACAAGCTTTTAATAGTTACTTCGTAAATTCTATTGACAACTTAAAGATAACTAATACAGCAGGGGCTAAATTGAATGGTCCTATCAACTGTGTCTCTATGCTGCTTTTACCAGTGACACATAGTGAGGTAGTGGATATTATATATGATGTTTCTAATACGAATGCTGCTGGATGGGATGGGATCCCCTGCTCACTCCTAAAATCAATCGCTGAAATTATTGCCCCAGTCCTTGCAGACCTAATAAATATATCTTTTTTGGAAGGTATTTTTCCATCAAAGCTCAAGTGTGCCATAATAACACCTATTTATAAAAAGAATAATAAGGAGAGGATAGAAAACTACAAGGCGGTGGCGTTGCTTCTGGCGTTCTCAAAAATATTTGAAAAGGCATTTTATATCAGAATTTTAAATTTTTTTGATAAACATAAACTTCTTCCAGATAACCAGTATGGTTTCCGTAAGGGTAGGTCTACTGCGGATACTGTGCTGGCAACTGTAAACTATGTAATAAGTATGTTGGATCAGAAGAAACTTGTAGCAGGGCTCTTTTTTGATTATAGCCGTGCATTTGACCTTGTAAACCATGATTTGCTTCTTGAAAAATTAGAATGCTGTGGAGTGAGGGGACCATCTTTAAGCTGGATATCTTCATATCTGAGTAACTGTAAACAAATAGTGAAATTGGGAGTGAGGGGGCAGGAGTCCTTCTCAGACCATCTGACCATAAAGACAGGTGTTCCCCAGGGCAGTATCTTGGGACCTTTTCTGTTTCTTGTCTTTATTGGAGATGTCACACTGAATAATCCTGGTGGGATTGTTACCCTTTTTGCAGATGATATGACGTCGATTTCCACAGTTGACAATGTGCCTGCTCTGTGTGATGATGTGAGAACTTGTGCCAAATTCACTAATGACTATAGTCTAGCTAATGGTCTGACTTTAAATACAATGAAAACTGAGTTATTGGTGTTTGCAACACGCACTGTTGACTATTCTCTTTTAATAAACATTGATGGTAAAAGCATTCAGCAAAATGACTCAACAAAATTCTTGGGTGTTCATCTGGACTCTTGTGTCTCATGGGGCACACACATTGACTCAATGCTTAAGAAATTGTCTTTGAATACATTTGTACTTTGGAGGCTCCGCCATTGTACAAACAGAAAGATCCTTATGTCACATTACTTCGCATATACACATTCCCTGCTTAGCTATGCAGTTGTCAGCTGGGGAAATGCGACAAGAATTAATGAGATAATGATAGCTCAAAAAAAGATTATACGAACAATATGTTTTAAGGGACCGACACACTCTTGCCGTAATCTTTTTAAGGAACTGAAGGTGCTGACAGTGGTTTCTATATATATTTTGCAATGTGCCATATATGTGCACACTAATATATTTAGGTTTACATATGCTAGGGATGCTCAAACTGATTATGTCCTGCGGAACGGGGAGGAACTTAGACTGCCCCAGCACAGAATGACTAGGACTGCTAACAGCTGTGTTGTTGCTCCTATAAAAATTTTTAACCACCTGTCTACAGAATTAAGACAAATAAAAAATAAAACAACATTTAAAAATAAATTGAAAAATTTATTATTGCAACATTCGTTTTACAGTCTGAATGAATATTTCTGCTGCAGTTTCTCTTCGTAAGCATATTGAGGGCATTATTCTTAATATTTTTCTTTCATCTTAGAAATTATTGCTGATTGTATCTGCTTTTTATGTATGTATGCTTGGGTATGTGCGAGATTAATTCTACATTGTCTTAATTTATATATTACCTGTTGTTTTTGTAGTTTAGTCTAGATTTATGTTAACTTTTATTTTATTTTTATGACGAACTGTATGTCTTATATTGTAAGATCTTATATGGAATAAAGAAATAAATAAATAAATAAATAAATATTATAAGGTACCGAATGAATGACAGTCAGGAATCAGGATGACAATGCTTTATTAAACTCTCTATTATGTGGTAAAAAATCAATACCTTAAAATTTTAAAGTAATACCATAAAATTAACATTACCTGTTACTCGAGGTAATTTCTTCATACCAGTAAAATGGATATTCAATGGGAAACCACTCTTGGCAAAGTGCTCGAACTTCATCTAAATCATCTGGACATAAAAATCTTAACTGTACATCAGCTAATGAACATAAGATGACTCCTTTATCATTCATTGTTGGAAAATTAATAAATTGGCCATCGGATTGATACCTGGCAATACAAACGTCTATTGAATACTCTTCTACTAGTTATACAGTAAATTCATAAATTAAAATAGGTAATGTGTATAATCTCTGATTAGCGAAATTGGTATCTTGAATTCCTATTAGGAGAAACTGAACATATTTTCAGATATTTACAGCCTCTAGTAAAAGTCGCATGTAAAATTATATGATTTTCATGTATTTATTTTGATAGATATACGGATGATGTTTGACTAGTCTTACCAGGTAATATCAGCCATTAGAATTGATCTAGCAAATTTAGTATTAATTTAAGCGTTTCTTTTTCATTGTAACATCAACGATAACCTACAGATTTGTTTTTTCTTTTCCAAAATCCCATTTATTTGGAATTTGTCATTATTATGATGAATCTCATTATGTACTTCTAATGCCATTATTCTATGTGAAAGCATAGTGCGCAGTGCCCATTGCGCAAGCACAAGACTTCCTATGTCTGGCTGGAACCCATATCTAGTGATGGGACCATTCGGATACTGGAATCGACTAGTATCCGATTCCTTAAAAAATCTATAGACCCTTGTTTATAGCTAGGATAGTAATAGGGTAAATCACTTAAAGGTGCGTATGCAAATAGGAACGCACGAACAGCAATGAACGCATACGGTATATAAGCATGTGTTGCCGCGTTGGTTTGGTTCAATATGCGCTTTAACGCAGTGTTGCCAGACGGTGAAAGCTTAATTATCCTACGTAGCTAAAACTCATTTCATATTTAACGCGCATGGGCGTCCCTAGACCTTTTTTGTTGGGGATTAAGGGTGGCGAAAAAAACATTGACAAAAAAGGTCCCCGCTTTCGTAATGTAACAGCCAACAGGACTTAACGATGGCCAAAAAAAGGTCAATTTTGTATTACAGTAATTTCGCCCATATATAGATAGCGTATTGACAAAAATTCGTATAAACATACCGGTACTACTAATTTCTAAATGTATCACGTATTTTGTCAACTCAACCACAACTTAGCCAATTGCTCTTGATAATGGATGCAGGAGGTTTCTACCCCCCTTACGCGTGGAACACAATGATCATTAAAGCCATGAAATCACATGCTAAAAATCAAATCTGAAATATGCGCGCACTCTAAAGTAGCGTGATTGACGATAGCGATCCTGTAATTCATACGGGGTAAGGTTAGCACCAGGTTTTTAGTAAAACTCTCGTTAAACCGTTTTAAGTACTAACCTACAAAAACTTAAAATGGAAGTACACATTTGTGGTTCAAAAGTGGGTGATAATTTTAATGTTCGAACTAAATATAACCGTTTATAACTTAGTTTTGAAAACAGTATCTATCTCCTTGTCTAACATACGATGTTTAATAAGAACGAATTCTAATGCTATACGCTCTGCATTATGGAAATTGATCTGTGATAGCCTTTAAAAAGTTATTGCTATAATAAAATATTTTACACAAACGACCTTTCGAATTAGCAAACAGACTTAAATATGAACGAACATTTTATTTTACATAAATACTGGGCAGATAATAATTTTACATATATAATAAAATATTCTTATTATCTGAATTATCATTAAAAATAATAACGTATTGTTAAACCACTCTGGATACGCATACCCTCTCAGGTGTTGGGGATAGCCGAGGCTCGGACTCCTCGAAAACGTTAATTTCTTTCCCCATCCTAGATGGGCGACACTGGTCCCCTTTCCGCGCGCCCTTCACCGGGCAGCCAAAGCTTGACCACCACTCAGGTGTAGCCAGGGCACCTTACACTATCTGTTGTCTGAATAAAAAAGTGCATCCCCGGGGTAGCCGAAGAGGGCCTTTCAGGCCTAGTTGCTGGAATTTTCCCACCACCTACTACTACTACGTGCTACGATTTTGCTTTTTGAAGTACCAACAAGCTACTCAAGCTAGCTGACCTGCCAGGAACCAAATGCGTAGGTTCGTCGGTCATTTCCTTGACGTCCACTCTAAGCGGACACATACGTTTCTCGGCGTGTAGCAGTATTCGTTCGCTAAGCGGGTACGCGTCTTGAAGAACTGACAAGCGGGCGTACATGTCTGCACGGGAAAACATATGTTCGTCATTCATATTGAAAAAGGATGGAAAAATGGGTCTTAAGTAACTGCGATTCAAATATTTTATTTATTGTTAATAACATACATAGTACTTTTACAAGTCAAATAACATCTAGTTAAAACACAATACTGTCAATATCTAAAATAATTATAGTATATATTACAGAATTTTTGTTAAATTAAAATGATTAAATGAGAGTCTTCCGGTTCGTCTCGTGGAATGCAGACCTCTGTGTTGTTAGCATAAGTGGTGCCACGTGTTCGGTTTTGCTGCTTTATTTCGGGGGGAAACGGGAGACTCAAACGCTCAGTGTAGAAACTAACGACCCCGCTAGAAAGGGAGCAGACGCTGTGAACGTGTGAGGCCTAGTTGTTCCTGCATTCTATCCCGTTCATCTGCCGCAGTTCTACATAGAATATTAGCGTAATGGCCGCTACGTGGCGGGAGTGGGAGGGGTAAGGGGATAGCTTGAAAGAAAGGGTCATCTCGTGATATCAGTAGTACTCTCAAGGGGTACCTAGTGGAAGCCAAGATGCATTTCAGAATTTAAAAGAGGAAAAAATCAAGAGTTATTTGAAAAATTCGGGGTGTTCGGGAGCTAAGAGCTCGCCATCCGGACATCCTACCTTTTGGGCTGGAGAATGGCGCTGAAAGCAAAAAAGTGGCAGCCGACTCCATTTTGAGAAAGAAAGAAAGAAAAAAAATGATTAAATAATCAAAGGAAAAGTAGGTTAAATCTGTCAAAAAATTACAATAAAATTACATATATAGAATTTGTAAAGACAAAATACAATTATTTGATTTAACTGACACAGGTATTAACTATTAATATATTAAACGAAACATAAGACGTGGAACATACATTTTAAAATTTAAATATCTTTCACTATATGAGGCCCTCAATCTGTAAGGTCTCCAAAATTACTATTGAGATACTCCTCAAAGCTATAAAAGGCTTTCATGATTAAGTAATGTTTAATTTTTTGTTTGAGTTGATTCACGTCAAGTGCTCGAATATTATGCGGTAGTTTATTGTAAAATCTCACCCCATGGTAAGCTGTGCGTTTCTGTTATTATAAGTGTGTATGTCTCTATGCATTCTAAATAGATGTATATTTTGTTTGACATACAAGAGACATTGGAGGATATAGATACACGGGAGGGTCATAATTCTATGACTTATGAAAACCTGCCGACAATCATCACGGTATCATATGCCAGCAATTATTCTTACACATCTATGCTGTAATTTGAAAATTCTCAATGCATGGAGTGAGTGCCCCCATACTAAAATTGCATAAGTCATGCGAGAGCAAAAATAACCATGATATGCTGCAAGCAGGGTAGTCACCGACACACACCTAGCAAGACTTCATATTAGATACTTAGTCTAGATAGCGTCCTCCCAAGCTCATTGACATGCTTTTCCCAAGTCAGGGCCGATTCCAAATGAACACCCAAAAAGCTCACTTGGTCTGAACAATCTTGCAATAGGGGATGATCCTGTCTCTCTCGTCTCAAATTAAAGTTGACTGAAACTGTTTTCTCCTCATTCATACATAACTTATTTGACAGAAACCAATTTTGGATGTTTGACTTTGTTTCAGCAATACCTGATTCTTCGATTTGAGAGGGATGGTAAGTTGTAAAGGTAGTTGTGTTATCGGCAAACAATATAAGCTTCCCTTCCTGAAATTTAACCAAGTCATTCACATAGATTAAAAAGAGGGTTGGTCCAAGCACAGAACCCTGGGGAACTCCATGAACGACTCCCTGCTTTGTGGAGTTAGTCCCACTGTATCTGACAAACTGTCTACGATCATACAAATAAGACGCTATAAGATTCACACTTCCCTCATCAAAACCATAAAATGGTAACTTTTCCAGGAGGATACTATGGGAAACACAATAAAAGGCCTTAGTCAAATCCAAGAATGAAGCACACGTGTCATATCCATGTTCAAAGCCTTCAAGTATTTGGCCAACAAGACAATCTATTGCTAGTGTTGTCGTCTTTTTATTAATAAACCCAAACTGATGTTGAAAAAATAGATTATTCTCAGTAAAATGTTTTATTTGAATTTTCAGTACAGATTCAAAGACCTTAGATAAGATGGGTAGTAATGAGATGGGGCGATAGTAAGAACAATCATCAATGGATCCTTTGTTTTTAAAAATTGGAACAACTTTAGCCGTTTTGAAAGCCTGAGGATACAAGTGTAATCTGATTGCTTGATTTATAAGCTTCGTAAGGGAGTAGACTATTAAGTTTTTCAGGGTTTTTATGATATCAACATTAATATCATAACAATCTTTGCTTGTAGTATTCCTTATATTTGAAAGCAGATCTCTTACTTCGCTGTAAGTGACATCCTTAAAAGAGAAACTGTCTTGGGGAATTTGATATTCAAGATAATCAGAGAAATGTTTTATAGTAGATGGAAGATTGTTTATAACTTTATCAGCGACATTTACAAAATAATCATTTAAGGAATCAGCATTTAAGGTACTAGATGAGGTAATTTTTGAATATGGCTGATTGTTTTTAATTATTTCCCACATGGCAGCTTCCTTCCTTACATATCACAGGTAAGAGTGTTTCTTTCAAATAATACTTTTGTATTTAAATACCTCAATTATGTTATTTAAATGATAACATTTTTTTGTTTAGTTAGTTCAGGGTCCTCAGTGTTTTATGTTATGCTCCTGCATTTGTTGATAATTTTATTAACATATTTTTAACTTGCACTAACGATAAACTTATCAGCATGTCTTTTTGTCAAAACACTGCTGAGGTCCTTATAAATCAAATATTACCTCTGCCGTTCTGTTCTCATTGTCAGTGTGCAGTCACCTTGCCAATCACTATACCCAATACCAACAGAATTTTAAATAGGAATGTACAATATGATCCGATATTCTAGGTATTGATACTTTTGCTTCCAATACTCAATATTTTTAAAATGATACTCTATACATAAACAAGGACAATACATGCTATGTATTGATACATATGACTATTGGCCAGTTGCACAAAGTTCAATGAAGGTTTAAAATATTTAACAGAATGTCCAATTTGACAGCGGGTTCCTAGATTTCTTTAAGCAGCTTGTCAAATTTTAGAAAATCGGTTAAATATTCTAAACAGCAATTAAGTTTTGTGCAACCGGGGGTGTATATTGATACCATTCAATCCGTAATATTTTACTAATATATTAGTAGTGGTGACAAGTATCCTAAATCCGACTGGGTTTTAAAAATTCTAATATTAAGTTGCACATTACAGATTTGTATAAGATGTCCAGAATTTTGAAACTATAATTAAAAATGGGAACGGTGCGTAAAACATTAACAGACAGCAGTGATAGCGACAATTAACTTGATGTCTGAAAATATTCTGAAACATCTACATACATGTTTTGTACTCTTTATTAAGTGTTTATAAATTTTAACTCTGATCTTTTTAAATTATTGACATTTAAAATTTTAAATTTTAATGATCTTTAAAATGCTAGGAAAAAATGAGAAAAGTTACTGTTTAAAGTTTCCTGTCTTATTATTTCACTTAATATTTTTGTATTTGGATGAGCTGTGTGTATTTTAAAATTAAAGTTGTATTAAAAAATTTAATCCAGTAGGTATGGCAGTATTGAAAAGCTGGCAAAAAACTGGTTTGATAGCTGTTTATTTCTTATTTAATTTTTATTTTTCTATAAACCCACCAAACTTTTATTTAGAAAGTTATGATTCTCCAGGTTGAAAATATATTGACTACTTTTTACTGACATATCCATTTTGTCAATTCAGTAAGGTCATTGAATAGGACGTAGATGACAAACTTTGACAACAAGTTTCAAAACCATTAAATTACTTAACTATTTGTGACAATTTTGTCTAACAAAATTTAGGCTTCTGTTTAACTAACTAACAGCAGTACTCTATACAATACTGACATAATTTACTTTCCATAGTTTCTTAACAATAACCACAGAGTGATTTATATTTTTTGGGGGATTTTACATCTCGACCAATGCCTGAAAAATGTATATAAAATTTAAACATTTTGTATTAGAAAAACAGAAAAAGAACTTGGTGATATAACCATACAATATGTTTTTAATTCATCCTGATAACTTTAGAAATGAGGAATTTAAATTTATAGCAGAAAAAAATGTTATATCAACTTCAAAAGAGAACCCTATACACATTCTTAATCAGTGACAAAAATTAGACTTAAATTCTGGAGCTCAATTTTTTTTAACAACTTTTTGAGAAACTAAATTACTCTTAGGATAATCTTTCGGCTCTTACTTTTTATTTTTATTAATTTTTCAGTTGGCTCACTAAGGTAAGAAAGTATTACAAAAACACTAGGTTTTTTTTTTTATATAAAATTCCTAAATTTGTTAACAGATTCCTAAATGTGTATTGTTGTACTGCAAATCTGATTACATCTTTTTGTAGAGGCTAAAAAATCACAATGTCAAAGACTAAAAAAAGTTAGAAAAAAACAAAAGAGCAAAAAATATATATAAAACGCCATAACTTCTTAACAGACTGGGTTATAAAGTGGCTTTCGCCACTAAGTTAAACACAAAAATTGCTTTCCTGTTTTTCTGTAACTCATAGAAATGGGTGTTTTCTTTGAAATGTATCCAGTTTTGCCCACTGTACAGGGTGTCTGATTATATTTTAAATGGGTCTACAAGCTTAACTTTTAGAGATATCAAAAAATATTGTATACAAAAGTTTTACAGACTTCCCTGAACCATCAGTATTTACAAGAAACAATAAAAAATTGACAATTGGAAAGTACAAAATTTTTATTTTAAGGGTAACTTCTTCCTGATTATAAATATTCTAGGTTTCAAGCTTTGATATGTTTATTTTTAAAAGCACCCTAAAAATTTGACAAAAACGCTGCGAGAAGGGACACTGTGTCAGAAAAAAAGGAGAACATCACATAAGTAAAATCTTTATAAAGGAATACACTGGCTTTTATAGCACGATTTGTGTCAATTTTCTTGTCTTTAAAAATAATGGTATCAAATCTGGTATTTTTGTAATCAGCAAGAAGAAGACCATTTATTAAAATAATATTATAGAGGGTGTTCCATTTAAAATATCCATTTTTTACTTTGAAATTGTCAATTGTTAATTTTTTTTTGCAATTCCTTATGGTTCAGAAAAAACTGTGAAACTTTTGTATACAATATTTTTAAAATAGGGCAAAGGTATTGCTCATTTCTTAACTTTCTGATTGTCATTTCTTTATTTTTTTAGCTCCTGTCGTTTCAATGAAAACTATAAAACTTTTGTATTAGTAATTTACATTATAGGTCTGGTAGAAGGGTATTACAGTACGAGTTGTTGGAACATAAATGAGTACTGTAATAACAACTAACAGACGTGTATCATATAATATTTTATTTCACACTATTTTAATAATCTTTTTTCAAATGAATAAAAAGTTATATTTATTAAAATAAGAAATATTAGTTGGCAGTCTAATAATTGTATCACATTAACGATGTTAGAACCATTGTTTTCTAGCTAATAATTATGATTGTATTTTGAATGGTCAAATAAATAAAACCAAATATTTTATTTCTTATATTTTTTAAGTGAGCAAATGTTAAAGTTAGACTTGACAAATAATTGCTTCATAATAACAAGAACATGGTAAACACAGTATGAATCTTACATTATTACATACAGAGATTTAGATTTACTAGACAGTATAAAAAATATTTTTTCTCTATAAGTTTAGCTTGTAGACCCCTTTTAAGATATAACCAGACACCCTGTACAGTAGCAAAATAATGTTTCATAGATATTTATTATTTTTAGGCTTTCAGACTTCTGAAGTATGTACCTTGATTAAACCTGAAGAAATAACTTTTCATGCATGCACTCAATCTGAAGAAACTTCAGAAGAAATAGTTGGAAACATTGACTTTCCTGCTAAACGTTTGAAGACTATTGAAGGTAAGATGAATTAGAAGTGCATAGGCTAGGTCAGGCAGTGATATATTTTGTATAGAAAGAAAGAAAGAAAGAAAGAAAATATATTTTTCACCACATTACAAAATGTTTGCAGTCATAGTTAAAAAAAATCCTAAGATATAAATGTATAAAGTACTTCACAACAAAAATTTCAATACATCATACCTATAATATTCACTTACAAACATACAAAATAAAAAAAACTAAAAGCATTTCGCAAGGTAGACAAGTAAGACCAAAATATAATTTTAGTAAAAAATTCAAATACAAACCTAAAAGGGGGTATTTAGGTAATCTCCGACTGAGTAAAAACAATATTTCAAAATGTGATATTTTGTTTTTATCTTATAGTTGGAGCGACCAAGACGTCTGACTTCTAGAGGTAGATTGTTAAACAACTTAATGTCAAGTGAATTTCTTTCTGACATTTTTAATTTATATCGGGGCAATTTAATCAAGCAAGCAGATCTTGTGTTGTGGTTATGTACTTCCGAATGTAAAGTCAGTGAGGTTAAACTAGAATGAAGTACCAAACATTCATTTAACATTATTATTATTATTATTAAATATGTTCTTATATTGTTAATACTGAAAGTATTATGTAGTAGTTCAATTGGTATCGGTATTTTTAGGCCTATCTGTAGTTGGACCGTCTAGTGGTCAATTAGAATGCAAGCAACAGTACTAGCCAATTCCTGGGCCATCTTGGAAGGAGAATTTGACAGTTCCTGTAACATCTTGTCAGGAGGACTTGGCAGTTCCTGGGCCATCTTGGCAGGGTGTTACTAATATCCAATCAGATATGCCAAGTACAGACCAGGATATTTATAGTTCCTCTATTGCAAAATTCACACCCCCAGAAGTCATTGCTGTTAAATCAGGTAAGCTAAATTACATTTACAACATATTTCTTTTGTGTACTTAGTGCATCTAACGTAACCCAAATTACTTGTTTGATAACTTGGGTCAGGTTAGTTGTTGGGTTAAAAAAGTAGATATCTAAGAAATAAAAACAAAATTGTGTTTTTTTTAGGTATTCGTCACAAATCGTTTCCAGTATTGCACCAAGTAAACATCAGTCGTCAAGCTGATTTAACTCCGAAGGCAAAAACTTTCTATAATAGATTACGAAAATGGAGTGTTACCATGGCCCAACAACAAAGACAGATAACATCCTACCAAGAAAGAATAGCAAATGCTGAAAAACTTATAAAAACAGAAAATTTCCAAAATTTGCTAAAGCATGTTAATGATCCTACTTACAGTTTTATAATAATAATATTTATTGTCTAACAGGAAACCCTATTACAACACAAATTAGCTTAATATATATAGTTTACATCATTATTAACTTAAGTACATTATACAATTGAAACTAAATAAGTATCACAAAACCAAATTCAAACTAGTCTTGGTATAATTACAAAATAAATGGAACAATAATTGCGTAACAATCACCCCAAAGCCCAGCCAAAGATAATTATTTAACAATAATGCATATGTAAATACTCAACAACTTTCTTTCTAAATTTACTGAAGGTTAGACCGTGAATGTCAATGTCGATCTCTGCAGAGATAGAATTAAAATACTGACATGCCCGAAACAGTGTGGCTTTGTGCTCTCCATAATTTCGATAGAGTGGAAGATAGAAATATGTCGTAGTTCTCATATACCGTTGGGGTACATGAAAGTTAAGTTTCTGCAGAAGGGAACTGCAGTTGATCTGGTTATTGGCCAACCTAAATAAAAAAGTTAAAGAAGCATAAGCCCTCCTATCAGATAGGGACACAAATCCAAACCTTTGAAGCAGGGCTGAGTGATCAAACCCTCGAGCAGGATACACTCCATCCAAACCTATATGCCAAGTGTTTTAAGAATTTTCGTTGCACATATTCAATTTGCTTTATTTGCACCATGTATATAGGTGACCACACTATAGAGGCGTATTCTAGTTTGGACCGAACAAGTGCATTGTACAATGTTATAACACATTCACTGTCAGTGAATTTACTGGTTGTGCGAATGAGAAAGCCAAGAGTTTTCAATGCAGATTGCGTTATCTCCTCAATATGACCATTGAACGACAAGGTCCTGTCAACAACTACTCCTAGATCCCTAACCGATTCACAGTTAGGTAGTACATTATTGGAGATACTATACTGAAACAGAATTTGATTATGCTTTCGGGTGAGTGTCATCTTCTTACATTTTTGTACATTTAAGGGAAGCTTGTTTGTGCTACACCAATCAGTAATAATTTTCAGATCATTCTGAAGTTCCTCGCAATCAGCCGTGGAACGTACCACCCTGTAGACCTTCATATCGTCCGCGAATAAGATGGTCTTGCTAGAGATTCCCATTGCAATATCATTGATGAAAATGGAGAAAATTAACGGCGCTAGATTACTCCCCTGGGGGGCCACACTTGTAGCAGAGAATTTACCTGATTGATACCCATTATATTCTACGAATAGTTGACGGTTTTTTAAGTATGATTGAGAAAAATAAATAAGGTTGCCGTCGAAGCCGATATCCTGCATTTTGGTTAGTACAATTTTGTGGTCTATTTTATCGAACGCTTTAGAGAAGTCTGTGTATACTACATCAACTTGAAGACCCTCATCTAAAGCATCATATACGTCCTGAAGGAAGCTAGCTAGGTTTGTGACGGTTGAACGTTGGTGGAAGAACCCATGTTGTTCCGGGATAATAACAGATTTAAGTTGAAAAAACAATTTATTATATACAGCCTTCTCAAGAACCTTTGCAAAGTTTGGGATGATTGAAACAGGGCGGTAGTTTGATATTAAGATTTTTTCCCCTGATTTGAAAATGGGACAAATTTTTGATATTTTCCAGATCTCGGAAAAGCGGTTGGTTTTTAAGGATAAATTAAAAATGGTTGTAAGTGGTAAGGCAAGTGCATGAGCACAATCCTTTAAAATAAATGAAGGAATATTGTTGTGGCCAGATGTTAGTTTTGGCTTAAGAGATTTTAGCGCGTTTGTGACATCTTCTACACTCAAAGTTCCTAGTTTTATTAAATTGCTATTATTTTGAGGTGCTATTGGGGTCGTGGAATTCTGATCCGTGGTACTAGAGGGGGAATACACACTCTTAAAAAAGTGGGCAAAGGAGTCCACAATGTCCTGCTCAGAGGTAATAGGACATAGCTCCAAAAACGTTTTGGATCCAGCTTCATAGAGCCCTGCACAGAGATTAGGTATATATTATAGGCCTCATTAATTTTCTCTAATAATAGTGTGCCAAGTTAGAAACCAAAAATTAGCTGGCCGAAGAAGAAGCTATACCTTAGATGAAAAAATTTTGGCATTATCAGTTTATAAGGGTAGTGGAAAAGGGTACAGGTTCCTTCACAAAATATTTAGCCTACCCTCTGTGAGGACTTTAAACACACTTTTGCAGAAAATTCCAATGAAGCCAGGAATAAACAAGAAAATCTTTGACTCCCTGAAGACTCATGTGGAGAAAATGAAAGATGCCAAGGAGAAAACCTGTATTCTTATCTTTGACGAGATGGAAATAGATTCCAGTCTAAAATTTGATAGAAAAGCAGATGAAATATTAGGTTTTGAAGATTTATTTATTTATTTATTTACTTGGTCATACATACACTACAGAGATAAATCTCTAAATGGTACAAGATGATGGAATTAGTAGGCATCCTTTTTTTGCTGACCATGTAAATGTATTCATGCTAAAAGGTGTTTACCGCCAGTGGAAACAGCCAATCGTGTTTTCATTTAGTAAAGGGCCTATAAAATCTGTTGCACTGAAAAACTTGATTAAGTCAGTTATAATTGAATGCTTATCGATAGGACTAGTTGCCACAGTCTGCGACCAAGGAACAACAAACCGATCAGCCATAAATATGCTTTTAAAAGAGACAGAAGAAAAATGTTTAAGGGAAAATACAAAAAAATACTTATTTTGGTTTCATTGTAGGAAACAAGGAAATCATACCGCTTTATGATGTTCCTCATTTGTTTAAAGGAATTTGGAATAATCTACTCAATAAACACCTTTATTTTGTTATCGACGGAGTTCAAAAAATTGCCAAGTGGATTCATATAGAACAATTTTATAAGTTAGACACTAGTGAGCCTTTACTGAGAATGTGTTACAAATTGACTGATTCCCACATTTATCCCTCAAAGATGAATAAAATGAAAGTGAAAACTTGTACACAGGTTTTTAGCCACACTTTTGGGTCTCTTATGAAGAGAATTTCAAAATGGGGTAAGTATATAGGTATAGTCTTCCTATAGTCAGTTATGAAACTGACAAAAAATACACTGTTAATTGGACTTGAAAGTGCCATATATCATACGCATATTAAAAAAATTCAACCCAATTGTTGAAAAATGCTTTTTAACATGACAATCTTATTTACGATTTATTCAACACTAGTGTTGAAGTATATAAAATATAATAATTGTACTGAATATTTTGAGTGGTTATAGCAAAAATAATGTACATTACTCATGTCAAATTTATCATTTTCAAACTCTAGGGATTTCCGCATTTCCCAAATACCTGGTAGTTTGAAAGTTTATATAGGTATATTCAATATTCACTGTATATTCAATTTATTTTCATTTCACCTTGAAAATACAGTTAAATTCTATCAAAGATATACAGTTAAATTCTATCAAAGACATACAAAAATGTAATCTGAAATATTTTTTTCCACCACAAAATTTTAATTGTCGATTTTTAAAAGAGGTTTCTAAATAGATTAATCAAAAACAATGTTTTTTTTTGTATTCCTGTAATATCAGGTCCAGGCTTTGCCCCCAATTTTAGGCATCTTTATGTTACATGAAAATTTATTTTCTAAAAAGAAATGAAACTAAAATAGGCAACTCTAGTTGGCATAAAAAGTGCTTTTTTGCAATTAAAAAAAATATATCTCAAGGGGGATTGTGACCTGGGAAAAAGTAACACCCTGTTTCTGAAATGTATTGTAGCTGTTTTTTAGGGTTGGTCACATAATAATGCGTTACAAATTTGAATACTTTATCTAGAAATGGACGAGGTTTATGAAAAAAACAAAAAAATAATCATATTTTAACACCATGTATCTCAAAAGCAAAGGCCTTGTGAATACATGTTTATATGAATCATTGGTTCTAAAATGAGGCAAAATTTTTAGCCACCAATTAAAAACCTCCAATACTAATAATATTTATTATTGGTCCCTATACCAAAGATAACTTAAATTTACCAGCAAAATCGGATGACACTGCAGAGTTGCTTCTGTTCTTGGACAGATTATTTGACAGCCTCAATGTGAGTAGATATACAAAGGCGAAAGGGGCAAAACCATTGAAATGTCCTTTAACAAAAAATTCTCCGCATACTAGTTTTTGGTTGGAAGCTAGAAAAATTGTTGACTCGATGAAGTTTTTTTCATTACAAAAAAATTGCTTTGTTACAAACCCATCGTTAAAAAACCTCAGTTATACCTTGAGAGGTATGTCATATTTATGTAACAATCTTTTAGATGAAAAAAAAGTTAGGTTTGTGCTGACAGGGGCTTTTAATCAGGATTGTTTAGAGAACTTTTTTAGTTATATCAGGAGTCACGGTATAAGGAATATTAATCCAGATCCTGCTCATTTTATAGGGTCTTATAAGTCATTGGTGGTAAATAACTATCTAGGAACACATTCCCCTGGTTCTAATTGTAAAAAGGATATGCATATGGAGGGTTTAGATAATTTGCGTTCATTTCTGACAGGGGAAAGTTTTGCTGGTGTCACTAATTTAGAAGAAACTCCTAGTATACAAATTCCTAATGATATAGCTTTAATGAAAAGAGGTAAGATAGGACTATGTACTATAACTTACATGAGTGGTGCTATTGTGAAAATGCTTCTTAAATCTAAGTTAATGAGAAGCTGTGACACATGTAGGGACATTTTAACTAAGAGGCATGTGGAATCAAATGAAGATGACGAATTTATTATAGCTAGGAAGTATGAAAAAGGAAACCTTATAAAGCCTGGTACCCTTTTTAATTTTTTGATCACACACTCGTTAAATTATTTATTTTTTCTTATGCCAAAAATTTGCACCAAAACAAATATTTCCAAATTGTTACAGGCTATTTTAATAAAGGAATTACTTACAATGTAATGAATTGCCCTAAACATAATTTAAAACACAAAATATGTGGTTTAATAACAAGATGCGCACTGTTTTGGTGGACCAAAAGTGTAAACAAAGTATTAAAAGGTAAAGATACAAAGTTTTCTATGTTTGTTCTCAGATGTAAAAACAAAGATTTAATAGATCCAATTAAGCAAAAAGCTTTGGAACAATGGGAAAAGAAAAAAAATATGTTAATAAAGTTAAGAGTTAAATTAAATGTTTCCATTATATTGACTGTGGTTTACTTTGATTGTCTTTCATTTAGTCTTTCTGATAGTTCTCTTGCCACTATTTATAAAGTGTATTGTCTTTTTGCTTATTATTTTTTTATTATATTTTTTCCTAGTTACTGCCCCATATAATTATATTAAACTATTACAGCCTTAAACACAATTATTTTAACCAATGTTGCTTCAAAAACAAGAATTTTTGATGGTATTTTAGCAATTAAGTATTTAGTTTCACTGATGAGATGTCTAAATGAAGTTGCGAAATTATATTTCGGACTTTTTTTTTACCATAGTACTTTTCGTATATTTGCGTTTTCTGAAGTTGTAGAAAAACTTGTATACCATATGGATGTAAGGAGTACAAAAAGTCACAGATCAATAGCTCAAAAACATTTAAAAACAAATTTGTAACATGCTATTCAGATTTTTTTTGTCACCGACGTCCAAGATAAAAACAGAAGTCCCCTGAACAGAATAATAATAATTGGGGATGCCACAATAAAGTTAAACTATCAATGTTCTTTATCCACAACTGTTCCATAATAACCTCATTTTACTGGTGTATTAAATCATAATAATCATTAATGCTATTAGAAGTTATTTAGTCATTTCCACCAATTACTAGACACCAGTTAGTGACCCAACACAATCCAAATAAATGCCAATATTATTTCTTCATAACGAAATTTTAATTTACACTATGTGAAATGGTTTACTTTTGCAATCTTCACATATAGTGCAAGAAAACATACATTTTGTAATTAGCTTTATAAATAGGTATTATAGTGTAGCAAGGTTTATTAAAAGTTTTAGTACCAATAAAAGTCTGTTTTTTATTTAGAAGCATGTATAAATTGATAAAAACTACTTGTAAGTCTCAATAGTTTAATATGAATGGAAGTAATACACTAAAGTACTAGAATTAAGATGTTTAAAGTTTTAATATTTGTTTCTAAATAAAAAATAGGACTTAACATATAACCATATATTTTACATATAAAAATGAGTTAAGTATCATGTGTGGTTTGATTAGATGTTCTATTTCTTTTTTTTTATTCATGTTATTTGGTTTCAAAATATATTTTTTAAGCAAAATAAATTATTTTTATTGAAACCTAAATTTTTTTCTTTAAGGTATATTATAATGGTTTTTCTTCAAATGATGCAAATACATTATTTATTATATATGTTATCTTTATTTAAATGTAACTTCCAAATGTTATAGAGCTTTGACATCCTGTACCTGTATATAACAAATGGACTATTTAAATTATTAAACACTTTACAATAATTTTTGAATACATGTTCTATTAGATATGCAGTGTTACTGAGTGTTAAAACGCAATAATGTACCGAGTGCGCCCCCTCTAACTTTTTTTTCAAACAGATAAAAATAGCAAACAAAATTTTGTATTAGGTGTTCCACTTTAATTGGACCCTCCTATAACTTTTTTATCTCACCTTATAGGAACAAATATTAAATACAAAAGTTACAGGATATCATACATTTTATATGAAATAGTTTTTGTGCATAAAGAGTATTGCAGAAATACATAACAAATAAATGTTTTTTTTTCTTATGGAACTCAGTAAATTTGATTGGCTTAAATTATAGAACTCATCATCCTGATTATATTATATATATATATATATATATATATATATATATATATATATATATATATATATATATATATATCTGACTTCATGGCCAACTATGCGAAAAAAATTAAAATGCCCGGTTTGATTTTCATGTTCCATATGAAAAAAGAATATTTTTTTGCTACTCATTTCTGTAATATCCTGCATGCACAAAAACCATTTCATGTAAAACTTTGTATTATATCCTATAACTTTTGTATTTAATATTTGTTCCTATAAAGTTAGATAAAAAAGTTCGAGGAGGGTCAAATTAAAGTGGAACACCCGATACAAAATTAAAAAAAAAACCGCCAAATATTATCGGTAAAGAAGATTTCTGTATTTCGTTTTATAGGTAGGTAAAATAGATTTCTGTATTTTTTTCATTTGTTTAGCTAGAACTTGGTCGTACAAACTAGAGATGTCGCCAAAAACACCGTTTTAACATGTTAAATGACAGTTACTGGTCTAAATTGGGTAGTGGTTTGTGAACACAGCTTACAGGTATCATAGTAAACACTGGTTATACCTACAGTGACTTTATACAAGACAGTGTGCATATATAAATAAAAATATATAAGAAACTTCAAATGGAACCCTTGAAAAAGTTTTGTGTATGCAACCAGTTTATCGTATTTTTATAGTTCTGCAACGATCCACAGTCGCCGCTAGTTGCGTTTTTGGACGAGTTGCCGTTTGACGCCAAACGGCCAGTTTTGATCGTAAACGTAAACAGTGCCAACAGTTGTTTTTGAATTTAAATTGGGTGTATGTGATTGTTATTTTGTCGACACAAATTTTGGTAATGTGAAAGAAATCTACAAATCTCACAGGGTATGTGATCTACATTTTTCTGAATGTATTTGCATGCCAGGAATAAAAAGAGGTTTAAGAACAACCTCTTTACCAACAGAAAGTTTACCTCATTTATTTCGTACTGGGAAGTTCATTCGTTTATATAAAATATCTATCTACTTATATAAAGCAGAAATGCCTAAATACTAATACAATTTGATTAAACGCGGTATTAAAACAAAAAGGTGTTTTGAAAATCAAAGAAGCCACAAACAGAATTTTCATGGTTCTATCTTGTTTTTTATACAGAAGATAGAAAGTTTTCAATAATTAGTTTTGTCATTTATATAGGATATCCAAAGTTAAAACTTTTATTCAATTATACTGATTTAGAGGGCTCGAGGTTTTCAATACGAACTCATGTTTATAGGCTTGCCTTTGGGAACATATCAAATCAAACAATAACAATACATGTGAATTAGTTTTAGAAACAGATATACCTAGTCCAACAAGCAACAAACCCAGTAGAAGTGGGAAGAATCACAACTAGAATGTAGTGTTACCTGAGAAAATAAGAGTTGTAGGAGGTAGGTATTACCTAATAGTTAGTAACAAAAAACCAGTACATGTGAGTGATGTGCATAAAACTGTATACAACTAAATAATTTTACTAAGACTGGACTCTAATATTCCTTTAGATACACCAGCTAGCCCAAAACTGGGAACTGTTTACACTTAAAGAATGTAAGAAGCTTTTTTTCTAATAGTAATTATTTTTAAATATAGTGTTTATTTAACACAGTTCAATGCAATTCATGCATTACATTTAGGGTACATCACACATAATCACGGGATCATGAAGTCTGCTAGAGCTATAATAAAGATTTTTTTTTTGGGATTATTAGACATCACGAAAGAAAGTAAATTTATTTTTATATACTACAAAGGTTTTTTAAAGTGGAATATTAAGCCAAAAACTCTAGAGAATGATAAATTCACTTTCTTCTTGCCTTAACTCTTTGTTTAATAGGAAAGTTACATATATCATGTGGATCCTATAAAATGTAACTTAAGAAATTTTTGACTGTGTGTTGAGTTGGTTCGGCTAACAATAAGTCAGTCCTGGTCTTTTCTAGATCAAAATACTATATTTAATGCAACAGAATTTCTTTTAAACAATCCTTTTTTGGGGTTGTGTTAGCATATATATCTTATTATATGTTTATGTGTTGTATGTTTTCAGATATGTCCGAGATATATATTATGAACAGCAGTAGTCCCAAAACAGAGCCTTGGGGTACTCTATTCAATACATCATAGCTCTCCGACAGACATCTATTTAATCGGACTTGGAAGCGCCTTCCTTGTAAAAAATCTGAAATCCATCCAGTAGGGCGTATTATTATCAATATTGTTATATTTTCTCGTTTATTTAAAATTACATCTGTAGTTATATTGTGTATGATAGTATATATGGGAATTTTCTCTAAGGGAGCTCATAACCATAACAGTTTTAGCAAGGATTAATTCAGAGAAAAGTTACGCAATTTTGTTCTTAATTACTTTACATTTCTCAAAATTAACCATTATGTATTTGCGCATTATAATTAATTTTGGAGTTAAAACAAAACAAAGCTGAGACATCTTAATGTCATTTATTTATAACATTTCTTTCTTTTGTTCTTTTTTTGAGCTTATATTGGATTTTATAGTTTGTATCTTGTACCATTTGTAGTTCACTTGTTTATTCTGAAAGTACGTATTTGCAAATAAATAAATTTAGTTTTGTTCAACAGTTTTATCTATCCGTAGTGAAAATTTTACAAGATCTAGGTGTAGAAATAATAATAATAGTGATAGATGTGTTAATATACAATGGTAAATAAAACACAAACAAATGGTGCATGTGTTACTGCTGGGAGCGGGTCTGGGATGAGGACAATGAAATGAAACGACAAACGACGAGTCTAGTTGGCAACTGCTTTATTATAAAAGATGGCGTCTATTTATATGCGAGCCTGTACACATTACAATGTTGCACGATTTACATTTAATATTTCCTGACATCTCCCTTCTTTAAATAATAGCTATAAACTAAAAATTATCAGTCTTAATTTAATTTTTTATCACAGATCATTAATTACAACTAGTTACATTTATTTTATAATTACATTAAATTTATTTATAATCTCATAGAACAGTAGCCGTTACGGTATATACAATATATAATGAATTTTATGTAAAATTCACAACATAATTAAATCACAATATTGTTCAAAATGTACCAAACTTCTAGAGGTGTTTTTCATAAAATATTTTAATAATCACTCAAAATTTTTTATTTTGTAATAAGAATAGTTATAACCATAATGTACAACCATTCTAACCTAAAATTGCAAACACATCTCTAATTCAATATCAATTATATAATGTTATATAATAAATAAAAATGTTATGCCACAATATAAGACATTCTCAATGATAAACTACTTGTGAACCAGTGAAGACTCTATCTTAACAATGTATTAGTCGAATTCAAGTTTATAATCTTGAAGCCTTGTAGGCAGCTTTATGTTTCTACCCGTTCTACTTAGTCGAGTAGCATTAAACAGATTTTTATCCTCGCTAGAGGAATGAGGTGACTCAGAAGTTTCATAACTAGAAATACATGTTTTATGTGATTCGTCAGAATTACTATCTAAGGAATTATTAAGTGTATCCTCACTGTTCTCACAGTCGTCTACTGTACTATTACTAACATTACTATCACTAAGACAAACACTATTTGGACAAAGATTAAAGTTATTTGGACTAACACGTACATTACTTTGATTAGCACAAACATTACTAGACCCGTCTGTCTGTAAATTATCTAGGTTGCCATTATTAGATAGTCTGTCCAAAGGTGTTTGTTTCCCACCCTCTTCAGTATCTGAAGACTTATTGTCAAATAAAGGAATATAATTATAATTTAAAAAATTACTAGAAGATCCAAAATTAGTTAGGTTACCATTCTCCATACTAGAGAGTTCGGTTTTCTCCCTTGGCTGGTGTTTTAGTTCTTTTATAAATTTTCTATTTCTTCTATATTTCTTGCCTTTTTCAGTCTCTACTAAATATGATCTAATGCCAACTTTTTTAACAATTTTTGCTAAAACCCAGGGGGTTTGTGGTTTTATTTGAATTAAAACTGAAGAGTTATTAGGGAGATGTTAAATTTTTTGATGCTTTTTTATCATAGTATTTTTTCTGCGATTTTTGACTATTTTTTAAAAATGTGTTATATTTATTTTTATCAAAAGTTTTACGCTCGAAATGAGAATTAGACTGTGGCAAAATTGTTCTTAAATTTCTATTAAACAAAACATTAGCCGGAGAGTTATATTTATCCATAGGTGTATTTCTATATTCGAGAAGAGCTAAATAAGGATCGTTCCTGTCTAAAATACATTTTTTAACAGTTTTTTGATAGTTTGAATTGATCTTTCAACCTGACCGTTTGATTGAGAATATAAAGGTGAAGAAGTTTTATGTTGAAAGTCATATGCTTTTGAAAACCTTTTAAAAAGCAAACTGGACCATTCAGGACCATTATCTGAAATCAGGATATTTGGAATACCAAAGCGAGCAAATACACCCTTAAGTTTATGTATAATATTATCACTAGACAAGTCCTTATCTAAATTTATAACCTCGACATACTTAGAATAATAATCTACAATCAGAAGATATGATACATTAAAAAGATGGTAAATATCTACACCAAGCTTGGACCAAGGACGCAAAGGAATATCATGAGATATCATGGGCTCAGACTGTTGAGACTTCAGGAAAGTTTGACATACATGACATGATAGTACGAAGTCTTCAATCTGTTTTGTCATGCCTGGCCAATAAAATGAAAGTTTAGCTTTATCAATGCATTTTTTTGCAGAAAGATGACTATAATGCAATTTATTTAAAATTTCTTTTCTAAGTGCTGAAGGCACAATTAAATTTTGGCCTTTAAACAAAAGATCATCTATTTCAGAAATTTCTCCTTTAAATTTAAAATAAAATTTGATATTTTCAGGGCAGTCTGTTAATCTACTCGGCCAACCGTTCCTGACAAACTGTTTTAGGGAAATTAACTCTGGGTCCTCATTGGTTAGTTTTATTATTTCTCTCTTTTTATCTTCAGAAACATTAATATTCATTAATACCAAGCAAATGTGTGATTCCAGCTCTAAATCTACATTTTCCTCAAAGAAATTATTTTTAGGAAAAGCCCTACTTAAGGTGTCAGCTAAAATAAGTTTTTTGCCTGGCTTATACACTAATTCAAAATTATATTTCCTTAACTGCATAATCATTCTTTGTAATCTCGGTGGACATAAATGTAAAGGCTTTTTAATTATACTAACTAGAGGCAAATGATCAGTTTCTACAATTAGATTTTTAATTCCATATACATACTGTGAAAAACGAGAAATTTCGAACCACACACTTAGCATTTCTTTTTCAATTTGAGAATATTTACACTGAGTTTCTGTCAAGGCCCTGGATGCATGAGCACAAGGCCTTCCATCCTGAAGTAATACGGCAGCCATCCCAAACTGAGATGAATCCACAGATATTGTTGCCGACTGTTTAGACACATCATAAAAATGTAAACAAGGAGCTTTAGACAAAACATTTTTTAAGTTGTTAAAAGTAGCTTCGTGTATGTCATCCCACTGGAAAAGATTATCTTTCCTCAGGAGAGCACGAAGAGGTGCAGTTTTTTCTGAAAGTCCCTCAATAAACCTACTCATATATGTTATCATACCAAGAAATCTTTGAACGTCTTTTTTATCTATTGGTGAAGGCATATCCTTTATAGCCTGTACTTTATCTTGATTAGGTTTTATACCTGTTCTACTTATAGTATGACCCATATACCTAACCTCAGATTGCAAAAATTTACATTTATCTTTATTAAATTTTAAGCCATTTTTTAGGGCAAATTCTAAAACTTTTATTAACCTGGCATTATGCTCTTCTATAGTATTTCCATATATTAAAATATCATCAACATAGAAACTACAGCCCTCAATACCACCAAAAATTTCAAACATTCGTTCCTGAAAAACCTCCGGGGCACTGCACAACCCATAAGGTAACCTTAAAAATCGATATCTCCCAAATGGAGTAGCAAAAGTACAAAGTTTTGAACTATTTTTATCTAATTTAATCTGCAGGAAACCTTGTGTTGCATCCAAGACACTAAAATATTTTGAACCTGTCAAATCAGCCGTCAATTCTTCCCGAGTGGGAATTTGAAAATAATGTCTTTTAATATTTGAATTTAAATCTTTGGGATCTATAGCTATTCTAAGCTGACCATTTGATTTTCTAACTATTACCATATTATGACACCAATCAGTACAATCATTAGATTTTTCTATAAGTCCCTGCTTTTCTAACTGATTTAGAGTAAGTTTGAGTTTATCTCTAAGAGCAAATGGAACTTTTCTAGGATAATTTACTACTGGAGTTGCGCCTTCTCTCAACTCAATATGATATTCTTTTTTTAAACAACCTATACCGTTAAATACGGAATTCTATTCTTTTAATAAGTTCTAGTTCTACACAACCATTAAGACCCAAAATAGGACTGTTCTCTGAGTAGACCACATAAAATAACAGACTCTCCTGTTTATTTTTAGACTTACAATTTAAAATACAATGACCAATAATAGGAATAGTATGCCCAGTATAAGAAGTGAGCTTGGTTTTAACTTTATTTATTTTTGAAAGATCAAAATTGATTTTTTGTAGAAAACTTACAGGTATTATATTGGCCATGGCTCCTGTATCCAGTTTAAAGTCCAAAGTCTGTCCTTCAATCTCCAAAGTCGTAACCCGCAAACTCTCAGACATCCCAGCGGTGTGAATATCAATAGAACCTATGAAAAGAAAATTATCTGTATCATCCAAATCACTACAACTAGAGTCATTATCCTTTATACAGTTAATAGATTTTTTATGTTTAAAATATTTAGATTTATTGTTAAAGTTAGAACGGTGGTTATTAGATACTTTGTTTTTAAAACAACAAGAAGAAAAATGATTACTGATACCACAATTTAAACATTTCTTGCCAAATGCAGGGCATTTCCCATATTCATGACGTTTGGCACACTTGGGACAGGTGGATTTGCCTTGATTGTGCCCTGTAGATGAACCTAACGAACCTGGATGGTCAGTTCTTAGTTGCTGTGATCGGGGGCCCTGATTCTTACGAGACCTGGTACCAATAGCGTCCACTTCCACTTGTTTTTCTTGTTTAATACCATTGGTGATATATCTGTTCTGCTGCCTTGTGCTTTCTATGTTAACACAAATTTGGACGGCCCTTTGCAGCGTAGTAGCATCTTCTTGAAGTAGCTTTTCTCTCAGTGTGGTAGACCTTAATCCACAAACTAGCATGTCTTTAATAAGTGACTCTCTTAAATCGCCAAATTCGCAAGAAAGTGACAGGTTCTTTAGTTCAGTAATGAATTGATCAACCGATTGACCTTCGAGTTGCTGAATTGTGAAAAATTTATGCCGTTCATAGGTAAGGTTCTTTTTCGGGTTAAAATGAGCATCGAACTTAATCTGCAGACTTTCCAAAGTTTCCGTTTCATCCTGCCCCCAAGTAAATGCATTATATATTCTAATACCTTCGTTTCCAATCAACGTGAGGAGCTGAACACATTTTGTACCTTCGTCCTTTTTTGATATTTCTGTTGCTTTTAAATACGTATTGAACCTTTGCTTCCAAAATTTCCAATTTTCTGAAAGGTTTCCCGACATTATCATGGGTGGAATCCCTCTAAAGTCCATTCTTCTAGCTTCAATCTTCAGTTTTTCTCTTTTTTTTTTCGGCTTACAAAATGGACGACCTTACTGCGCCATGTATTACTGCTGGGAGCGGGTCTGGGATGAGGACAATGAAATGAAACGACAAACGACGAGTCTAGTTGGCAACTGCTTCAGTGTTGCCAGGTCAAAAATTTTAATTTCTCTAGCAAAATCTCAAAAAATTCCCTAGAATTTCCCTAGATCCTTCAGTTCCGAAATTCCCTAGAATTTCTCTAAAAAAACGGGATTTTCCCTAAAATTTCACAAAAAAGAATTTTTTTGTTTGCTTTATAATTTTTATATAATATTTATGAAATAATTTTGTTGGGACTTTGAATAAAACAGGGAATGATCTAACAAAGACAATGCAGTCTGTATGTTATGTTATGTATTATATTCTTCAATCAAACTAAAATACAGAGTATAATAAAAGATATAGATACAAAAATCTAAATCATAAAATATAAGTATAAACATTTAAATTATGGTTTAAAAATGCGAGAAAACTAAAGCCCAATATTATAGAGCACGCAAGAACAGAATTAATTATTGTAAATATTTTCATTTAGTTTTGCAACTAAATCCTGATCTATTTGAAAGTCAAAGCAATTACTACTTTTTGTTAAATTTTTTGTGTACATGATGTACACTTTTTGTTAAATTTTTTGTGTACATTAGGGTTTTTGTTGATAGCCGATTTCTAATTTTTGTTTTATTTAAATTGATTTGCGAAAATATCCTTTCCACCGTTGCACTGGAATGTGGTAAACAAAACAGTTGGAACACAAAATCGCAAATATTTGGATATAGGAATGAGTCGTCACCTGCTTTTAATTTGCTCATTTTTACCCAAAATTCTGAAATATTTCTATCTTGAAATTCACTAAAATCAATGTTTTGTATTTCACGCCACTCTCGATCTACGTCGTTAAGTTTTTCTTGTTTTACCAAATTAGGAAATAGTATGGCCAAAGGTGCAATAGAATTGTGTTTCTTTTGTACAACTGAAGTAGGATCAAGTAAATTTTTTTGTTTTAAAATTTTCTGCAACGAATCTTTAAAATTAAACCGTTTGCTAATTTGTAGACAGCCTTCGATAAAAAATTCTAAACATCGTTTCCGAAAGTCTAATAATTCGTCATTATTTAGGTTGTGCATGTTGTTTTGAATTTTCCCCTCCACTATTGCCCCTAGATAAATATTTTCAATTTGTAAGAAGTTACGTGGATTTTGAAATTCAATATTGTCAATAGCGGTTGAATCAATATAGTCCTCTTTCATATAACAACGCAACATGGTTTTCAAAATATTTATCACTCGTGCGTGAAGAATATGTATTTTTACATTTTCCGATTGCATTTCTAGGGTCAAGCTATTAAATAGCGGCAAAGAGAAATCTAAAAGTTCTAAATAAAGGCGAAAAGATGGATCTACAAGTTTAGTAAGAATATTCTCAGCAGTTGGTATTTTATCAAGTAAGTGAGCGTTAGTGAAATATAGGATTAGAGGAGATTAAAGATGAGCTGAAGGCTATTAAAACTACCTCGATAGACAATCAAATTAGGCTTCTAAGTAAACCAATGTCATATGGTGAAGCAGTGAAGAAAGGTAAGCCCGAATCTATAGTTGTGGTAAAGCCCAAAAAAGATCAGGCTAGTGCTGAAACGAAAAAAGATATACGTAAACAAGTGAGTCCTACAAACCTCAAGGTAACGAAATTTCGAGAGGGGTATAATGGCAAGGTGATTATAGGTTGTGAAGACAGAAAATACTACTATGCTAAAATCTCAGTTACAGGACACACTGGGTCAAAATTATGTCATAGAAGAACCACGCCTAAAAAATCCGAAGTTGAAAATTGTTAATATTAGCAAGGATGATGTCAGTATTGAAGACTCCAATAGTGACATTATAAAAGAAATTGTGCGGCATAATAATTTAGATAGTGATTCTGATTTCAGTATGGAGGTGTTAAAAAAGTCAGTAAATAGGTATCAAAAAGTTGATCTTATAGTAGAAACTAATCCAAAGACCCATAATGTGCTCTTAAAAAGTGAAAGAATTAGAATTGGTTGGTCTAGGTGTTCTGTATTTAATCATATCAGCATTTTACAGTGCTATAACTGTATGGGTTTTGGACATTATGCCAAGGACTGTGAAGCCCGAAAAGTATGCTCCATATGTTCTTCGGAAGATCATTCTTATAAAGATTGTCAGTCAAATGTTAAAAAATGTGTGAACTGCACCAAAACACAAAATATTAATACAGATATTCACCATACATCTCTTGATAAGAAGTGTCCCTACATGTTAAACATCATTGATTTTCAAAATAAAAAGATTAATTATTTCTGTGAATCGTAAATACATACAAACAAATTATGAATAATGGGTGCAATTCTTTTGTTTTTGGTGTAGCTCACTTAAATCTTTTAATAATAAATATTTACTGGTTTTCATGAGTTTGTAAATATTGTGGATGCGGGCAGTTTTGATGTTGTGGCAGTCAGTGAGACATGGCTAAGTGCTGCTGTTTCATCGGACACAGTGCAAATGGAAAATTTTAATTTTTTTAGATGTGACCGATTTGAAGGTAGGGGTGGCGGCGTGGGTATGTACGTCAGAAATAACTTTCAATGTGAATTGCTACCTTTTGTTATGCCCCAAAATATTGATGGTTTGGAAAGTCTTTGGCTAAAGATTAAAGTAAACTGCAGGATGTCTATTGCAATAGGCGTAGTCTATCGTACCAAAAATAATATCTTGGATTGTGTACAAGCATTAGATCAGTTTTTGCCTCAAGTATTGATGTCATATGAGCAGGTTGTCGTTTTGGGAGATTTCAACATTAATATGATGCCAATTAATATGCCAAATCCTATGTCTGATATGTTTGACACCTTAGGTTTTTCACAGGTCATAAGTGAACCAACTAGAATTACACAAACAACCTCCTCCTTGCTTGATCCCATTTTTGTTACAGCTTCTCAGAGTGTGACTTCCGTGGGTACTGTGAACGCAGATGCTATTAGTGACCATAGGTTAACATTTTGTAGGATTAAGATTTCATCTACAAAATGTCCTCAAAAATTTATTACCTACAGACGCTTTCAAAACTTTAATCGAGATAATTTTTATAACGATCTACTGAATGTACCTTGGAATGATGTTTTTCATATTGAGGATATTGAGGAAAAGGTCATATTTGTCGAGTCTCACTTAATGGCACTTTTTGGTGAACACGCACCTCTTAAAACATCCCGTGTAAGCAAACCTCCAGCCCCTTGGTTAACTCCAACTTTAAAGGCTTTAATGAATGAAAGAGATAGGGCGTTGGCAAGATATAAGAGACTGAAGACTGAACAAAGCTTCATTGAATACCAAACGTTACGTAATCTTACGCCTTACTCTGTTCGTCGAGAAAAACTAGGTTACCTGGAATTTTTGGAAGGACAGGGAAACGCAAAAGCCTTGTGGAAGGGCCTTAGACGGGTCCGTGTGTACTCAGGGGGTGCTCCTGATTTGCCTGGAGAGCTATTGAATGCTAATAAAATAAATGAATATTTTCTGGGAGTGTTTAATAAAAGCAATAACTGTTTAAACAAAATCGCTTTTTATAAAAATAATATATTGAATCCTAATTATAATTTTAGTTTCAAAATGGAGAACCCTGATGATGTTTTTAAATATGTTCACAGTATTAAATCGAATGCTGCTGGCAAGGATGGGCTTAACCTATATATGCTTAAACTTAGTTTACCAGTTATTTTGTATCATGTTACACACATTGTCAACTGTTGCCTCGAATGTGGCTATTTTCCTAAGCACTGGAAGGAGTCCATTGTGTGCCCAGTGCCAAAGGTCAGCAATCCTACTTCTATCAGAGATCTGCGGCCAATTAGTTTGTTGCCAGTTATGTCGAAGGTTATGGAAAGGGCCATGCACTCGCAGGTCTTAAATTATCTCATTCTTCATAAATTGTTACCAATGCACCAGTCTGGGTTTCGGGCGGAACACAGCACATCAACAGCCTTGCTTAATCTCACTGACAACATAATAAGAGCCCTTGATAAAAAAATGGCTGTCATATCGGTCTCACTTGACTATTCCAAGGCGTTTGATGTGCTGGACCACGACCTACTTTGTGCAAAATTGCACTATATTGGCTTCGACGATTTGTCTATGGGTTTGTGTCAGAGCTATCTGGCGGATAGAAGGCAGAGAGTGAGGGTGAGAAATGAATTGTCTTCTGCTGGAAACGTTGTTTCCGGAGTGCCCCAAGGCTCGATTCTGGGGCCTTTATTGTTCCTCATTTATACCTTTGACATATTCGATGTGGTTTCAAACTCTCACGCCCAAACTTATGCTGACGATGCTCAATTGCTTCATCTTTTCGATTCGTCAGATCCTGACTCTGCAACTGAGCAGTTGAATGCTGATTTGGATGCCATTTTAATATACTCTGAGGAACATAATTTGCGGATCAACCCTGACAAGACTCAGACTCTCTTATTTTGCCAGGAAAATCGTAGAGCAACCTTACAATCTGCCCTGAATCTTAGGCTTGCAAATGAGAATTTAGAATTCTCATGCAATGCCAGAAATCTTGGCCTGATCCTTGATACACACTTAAGATTTAAGGACCATATTAAAATGCTGCTTCAGAAAACATATGCGAAGATGAAAATGCTGTATGCTAACCGGTTTATTTTAAACTTTAAAATGAGAAAAAAATTATGTGAGACTTTAATATTATCAACTTTTAATTATTGCAACATTGTTTATTATCTGTGTTTAGATTCTATTTCTAAAAATCGTTTGCAGTATGTTCAGAATGTTTGTTGCCGTTTTGTGTGCCGGTTGCGGAAATATGATCATGTCTCTCAAAAAATAAATGAGCTTAGATGGTTGAAAATATCAAATACTGTAGAGCTTCATTTTGCAGTGTTTTTAATGAGGGTAATGAAGTCTTCAGTTCCGATGTATCTCAAGGAAAAGCTTATTTCCCGAAATTTTGTGCATGATAGACATATCATGCACAATGACCTACTGACAATGCCTCAACATCGAACTGCCCTTTTCCAACGTAGTTTTACTCATAGAGCTGTGACTGTATACAACAAAAATTTGAATAATAATCTTAAATCATGTGCAATAAGACAACTACGTCTGAAATATAGAGAAATATTATTTGTAAAACAATTGAATTAGCTTTAAACGCATTTGGAGTGAGTGAGGGTTAGATGTAAGAATAACCAGTGGTTAAATCTCGCCCTTTCTCATTTTTCACTTTTCTGGGTATAAACTGTACTGTATTGTAAATTTATATTCCAAATAAAGACGATATTTATTTATTTTATTTATTTATTTATTTATAAATATAAAACTAGCGCATTATATTGTTCTAACAATCTTTTTACTACAGCGAGTAGCGATAACCATCTAGTTTGGCTGGGATGTAAAATTTTGTGTGGTTTTATTTCAAGATAATTTTGAAATTCGGTTAAGTCGGACTGTCTTTTGCAGCTGTACTTTAAAAACGAAACGAATCCCTAGCAGTTTCCTCAATGGTAGAGGGTAGTTTTTCGCAAGCATAACTTGCACATAAAGCAAACGAGTGGCATATGCACTTCATAACGAATAAATTTGGAATGTCTTTTTTTAGCAAAACGGATAAAGAATGGCGCACACCCATCATTACACTTGCTCCATCGGCCGCAAAACCAATCATATTATTTTTATAAGGAATATTATTTTCTGAAAAAAATGTTTGTATACCCGTGTAAAGAGCCTCAGCTGTTGCTGAAGGTACCTGTAATAAGCCTAGAAACAAATCTACAACCTTGCATGTTTCGTTGTCAAATGTCCTAGCTACCATTGCCAAATGTTTAATATCCCCTTTATCTGTAGATTCATCCACTATAAGTGAAAATTTGCTTTTACGTAACAAAGTTAATACCTTTTCAAAGTTATATTTTCCGGTTACATTTTTGACAATTGCTGTGGCTTTAGTTCTCCCGCAAGTTACATTTTTGGCAATTTCAGAATCACTATAAATTTCTCTATTTAATTTTGACAGATGATCTAGACAACTAAATGAAATATTATGTTCTACTGCAAAAGTAGCTAATCGTATTTCTGCTTCTTTCACTTTTCGCTGAGTGGCTGCTCGTTGCTGCATTGTGGGCATATCAATTAATGTTTGTTGTCGACTTATTCCCTTTGCATTGGAAATATGCTTTTTTCCCTTGGAATGCTTTTCAATTTCAGACTTACCGCATAAGAAGTCCATATTGCAAGCTTTACAATAACAGTAGGTTTCGCCTTTCTTGCTTTTTGTTAGCCATCCTTTAAATGTGATATCTTACTCCCACTTTCAGTTGTGTACTTTTGAACATAGCTTCTTTGCCTTTTCCCCAAACTTTGCGGTTCTTCGGCCTCTTCAGAGCTTGATGATGACTGTGGTTTAGAAGACGTTGAACTTGAAGCCATGTTGTTTTATCTACAAAGATATATAATTTTAGTCTAGCAAATATCTAGTTAAATACTCCCGATAGATTCACAAAGTTTTCGAAAATAGGGAAAATTATTTCCGATAAAATAAAAATACATACCTACCTTTTTTAAGTTTCAGCCTATAAGATAATATGTAACTCAAGATGTCTTTAATACTTAATTGATAGGTAACTGTAACTAATAAAGCCAATTGCATCAGCGTACGGATCTTTTACACAACACCCTAATATCGACTAACGCCTCAACTAACGCCTAACGTAGCATCGAGTCGAAAACAACAGACACATTCACATAAACATAAAATAAACTAAAACTCAGTATTTCCCAGAAACCTGAAACTCTCTCGGTACCGGTATTTCTCCGAAACCATTTATGTCGACTTTCAATTACAAAAACCGGGGAATTACAGAACTTACAACATCCCATTAAAAGGAATCTACGGTAACTAATCCATTCTGTAAACAAAACTTTCGTGTGGTTATCATAGATGGCAGCATCTTAAAGGTAAATAGGTAAATGTACAGTGGCACAGAAAAACATAAATTTAAACAGTGGCTTAATATATTATATTAAGCGACTGTAGGTAAAATTATAAATGCATGATTATTGATTATTTACTTGTGTTTAAAAAACGAACTATTGGCATTGATTTAAGTAAAGTGAATGAAGCTTTTACCTCAAAAATTATTCAAACAAGGTTTTCAAAAAATTCCCTAAATTACTAAAAAATTCCCTTTTTCCCTACAGGTTCCATTTTTTCCCTAGATATAGGGAAATTTCCCTGCCAATGGCAACACTGAACTGCTTTATTATAAAAGATGGCGTCTATTTATATGCGAGCCTGTACACATTACAATGTTGCACGATTTACATTTAATATTTCCTGACAGTGCACAACAAGGTATTTTTTTATAATGTATCGACTTAACTTTAAAGTTAAAAATTGATAATCCCTAGAGCAATTATTGTATCAGATAACATTTTTATTAATGAAGTACATGACCACCACTTATATACATTTTAAAAGATTTCTAATTTTTTATTGTGAGATCAAATTGTAATTTTAAAATAAAACAGTCAAGATTTCAAGGAAAATGAGTATTTATTTTCTTATGGAGTAGGAGATTTTTTTTATTTGCAGTGAGACATTTGGTGGACCTAAAGGAAAAACGGCCTTCATTTATGTATCACCCTGTATCTTTGTAGTGTATTATCTTATTACCAAATGCTAATTAATACAGGGTCAGTAAACAAAAACGAAACTTAGGAAAGATATAAATTTATTTTTTTAATTCAAATGTTTTCTCTTTATAGATGCACTTTTTAAAATAAAAACAAATTTTGAAAATTATGCCATAATTTTTTGATTATATGGTTTAAACCTAAATTAGTTTTTTGAAGGGATAAGTCAAGATACAGCATCAAGTTGAGACAAAAATACTGTATATGACTATTTCTTTTTCCCTAGGAATTTTGTGCCTTATCTCGAAAATTAAAAAACCGGTGTTTGAACCATATTTTTAAAGAATTATCCGATTTTTTAAAAATAGATTTCATTTTATTGGTTGCATTTGAAAACAGAAAACTTTCAATTTAAAAAAATATCTATATATTTCCCAGGTTTGGTCCTTTTTATTTGCCATGTATTGTCATTTAGTTTTAAAAATTCACGATAGATGGCGCCATCGCTGCCTTCGGTTTGTACAGTTAACTGTAGAAAAAAAAAGTTAGGCATCTCGTAACTTTTGCAACGACCCGAAGTATGGCGCTGCAAACTTTAAAACAACTCGAAGCACGGCAGTTTCCATTATATTGTAAGTGTTATGTGACAGTGTGGACATCATTGACGTATTATACTACGATGGACTGGCCCACTAGCAATAAACGACGTGTATTAAAATGTGGAAGAGACTAGAAAGAGAGAACCGAGAGAGAGATGGAGATAGGTGTGGCAGAAAATACGGAGAAAGTATACGTACGAAGTAGAAGACGGGGTGTTTTAAACAATATTTTGTTAAATAGTGCAATCATCGGTGGAATTTAATAAATTGCCTGATAATCTAAGGAATATAAAAAATACCAATACATTTATAAAACGCGTTAAGATGCATTTGCATATAATTAAGAATGAAATATCGTTATTGAGAGTTTGAGTCATGAGATTTGTTGACTGCTTAAATTAGTGAAATTAAAGTAATTTGGCTATTAGATTAGTTTAGATAAACACTCACTTAAGTTAAAAATATTCTGAGTACTTACCAGTGCTTAAAGCACTCTTTAAAGGATTTTAGAAAACATATTGTTAAAGTTTGTAATCATTGCTAAATAAAAAAATGATGTGGATAGTGTACCTATGTTTTATTATATGCGAAATAAAGGGAAGGATGAAGATAATAAAAACAACCATTTAAAAAAAAAATCAATTTTTATTACATTACACATAAATGAAAGGTTGTAAGTCGAAAAATATTACCCTTACAATTACTGGGGTCAAAATATCTAATCTCAGTCCCAAACTTCATACTGTAGTGTGTGATAACATGGTGTTATAATTACTTGATTTTTTTAGATTTTTTACATGTCTGGACATAACTTAGGTATATGGGCATCATAGAGCTAGTGTTTTTTTTTTCGAGTCATGATATCTTTACTAGCTAAACTTTTTACCTGTGACCCCGTCTTTAATTGGCTTACTTATAAGTAACCCTATGCACATTTAAACTGTTAGCTGCTGCTTTACCATCGGCTTTACCTTATGGTGTAATTTTTTATTTCAATTTAGGATTATATGGGCTAGAACATTTAACATATTTAAAGATGTTGAAAATGTTTAGTTTAAATATTCGAAATACTGATATATCTAGTAATTTTAATATTAAATCGATCAATGTAGGGCACCTCACAACTGCACTGAGTCCGCTGGGTGTAATTGCTAACGGTTATTCATAATCGAGAGGCTGACCCTTTTTGTCATGTAAGTTTTGTATTAGGAAACTATGTAAAATGCTATACATGTTGATATGTGACAAATAAACTATTTTTGAATTTGAATTAAAGAGTGTTTCTTGTTACTTTGAAATGAGAGGACACACAGAAATGAAGTATATTTGTAGACAAAATTTAAAAATAAACTATTGGTGACTAAAAATTATTGTTTTTGTTAGCTTGTGTCTTATCCTATTATTTATTTCATTGTTTGTTGAATTTATATGATGAACTCTTATTGTAAAGTAGTGTTTTAATATTAGCCGTATTAGCTGTAAAACATGCCCATCTAGAGGATCTTGCTCCAAGCAATGCTCTGACAAAGATGTAAATAACTGTGTTACATTTAGCTGTCTTAAAGCCAAACAGATTAATTTTAAAATTAAATTAGATGTTGTAAAATTTTGCTGTGTTCTTATTATACTTTCAGCAACAAGGCAAATCTTTACAACATCTTTAGACGGCTTGCAAAGCCCCCCCCTGTTTTTTTTTATTAAGTAACATTGACCATGAGACATTATTCGTTACTGAAGAAGCACACACATTACAGTTTAAAGTTCTTACAAGTTTTCTAGATACAAATCCTGCAATATATTCTGTAACATCATTTAAATATATACAATTAGTAATGTTGTTGAAATTAGAAATAAAACTGTTATTAATTTCTTCAGATAATTCAAAATTTTCTTCTAGAGTATCTAAAGTATTATTCTTATAATTTACACTAATATTTAAAATGGATGTATTATCCTGGGATAAACAATTGGCACCGTCTGGGGAAATTATTTCGCTATGTACTAATAGGCGTTTAAAGGCATTTTCAAACTGCCATGCCGTTGGGTTATTTGAAAAGCCACCCCTTCGTCGTACAGCAGAGAAAAACATTTCCAAGTGATCTTGGCTTAATTTGTATGATAGAAGAAACTGTAAAATATCTGTTTTTACCAAGTCATTAAAAATTCCTTGTAGACTTAATAAGCATACAATTAAGCCAAGAAAACCAGTTTTCCTGTTACTAATTAAAATATTTTCTCCCGTAGGTCCTTTTAAAGTGCTTAAATAGTTCACAAAATGATCAATAGAATTTTTTAAGAAGTTTTCACTTCCTTTAAAAAGTGGTCTTTTATATGAGAGTTTACTATAAGCATTTCGAGTGTTCAACAAGTCAAAAATGTTGTTAATATTTTTACAAAACTCGACTGTTCCTTCACTTTCTTGAAATGCTTGTATATTTAAATCCTTGTCACAGTACTCTAACGCGTCTGCCACACTTAAGCTAAATGTTTGGACAGCAAGTTTTACTTTCATTTTTTCTTTAGAATACTGGATATGCCTAGAGCGTATTCTTGTGGCACAGTGAAGGCCAGACTCATTCTGTAAATTAACTAACTCACCAAACAGTGCCCATTTAATTATTCTGCCCTCGCCATCCTGTAGCTGTCCCCAGTCACCCAAAGCATTACGAATTAACTTTACCATATGGCAAGCATCAAGAATAATATATATTGTTTCTTTATTGATAGGGTTTAAAAAATAAGGTTTTATGTTCGGAAAGTGCAAGTTAGCCCCTAATATATGGGACATAGCTATATTTGAAGCACATTCATCAAAAGTCAAACTCTTAATGGAAATTCCAGTGTCTCCAAGTTGTTGAAGACAACCTATTACCAAGTTTGCCTTTTCATCACCAGATAATGAATTTATTAAAAAATAAGCCACTGGCACTTTCCATCTGCAATTGTACCCAACCACCATAAAAACCAGTACATTTTTAGCTCTTGGTAAAATATCGCTTTCCTGTAAACCTGTACCAAAGTTTATATACCCAACATGTCTACTTCCTGTCCACTGAACATGCTCCAACCTATTACCAAGTTTGCCTTTTCATCACCAGATAATGAATTTATTAAAAAATAAGCCACTGGCACTTTCCATCTGCAATTGTACCCAACCACCATAAAAACCAGTACATTTTTAGCTCTTGGTAAAATATCGCTTTCCTGTAAACCTGTACCAAAGTTTATATACCCAACATGTCTACTTCCTGTCCACTGAACATGCTCTCTAATGGACATTTCATCAATCATTAAACCAGCCACCAATTTCTTGCCCTTTTGTTCTTCTAGCCGAACTTTATTTTTAATAGCATTTAGTGCTTGAGAACTATATCCTGGTGACCCGTCAATACTACTATACCATTTGGACAGGGTTCTAGGATGTGGCAAAGACTTAATACCAAATATACGACGTACATAGTCATATGCTGATGACGAATAAAAATTCAGAGTCAGAGCAAATGACCTTAATTCTGGAGTATATTTAGCACATACACCTTTTTTTAACTGTCTAAACAAAATTTCCTTGATGGTACCTGGAATACTTTCCTAAAAAAGTTATGAAAAAAGTTATAAAATTTATAATACCTCCACAAAAAAAAAATAGTCTGTTAAGTTCAACCTACAACATACAAAAATCATGCAATATCTACTATAAAATTAATTATCAACCTTTAATATAAATGACTGGTCTGATGACAATTTTTTACTTCTTGTTAATTCATCCAATAGTGCATTTAGATTCTTTATTTTTTGTTTTAGTCGACTGATTTTACTCTGGTAATATTTATTCATTTTTTTATATCTACAAACAGTTTGATTAGCAATTTTCCAAAATTTCTTCCTCTTTTCTTGAAACTCTAAATCACTTTCCTGGAAATCCCCAAAGACTATTGGATCCCGTCTATTTCTAAAAATAGAAAATACCTACAGATTTTTGTCAACAACTTAATACTGTTATAAATAAGTGAATTTGAGCCTTATAGGGAGAGTTTTTATTACAGCCAATTAAACTTGCGATCTAATCTCTATAATGAACAATGCCTTATTAAGCAATTGTACATATTCCTTACCTCACAAAAGGTTTTTTTTCTACACTGGAAGATGATTTTATTTCATTGGGTATATTAATTACTTTATCTTCAGGCCCATTATTAACTTCTGGCACTAAATCAACTTCCATAGGGTCTACTTCAGGAAGTACGTTAGTACTGCATCCTGCAACAGCATTTCCTAAAAATGTACATTTATATTTAAACTTTATGAATATTATTAAATATTTGTTTTAAAGTGATATATGTTTTTATATTATAACATTATATTACTTAGAGGGTGTCTTATTTTATCAGCAGAATAATCATCAATTATTAATTACAGTCACCCTTACCTTGGTTTACATTAACTCTTCTTGTAATGGGTTTACGCTTCCTGATAACTTTGATTAAATGAGCAGGAAAATCAAATTGTGATGGAATTGCTTGCTTTTTTAATACCCGATTTCCATGAACATTGACCTCATAGTCATCCTCTCTAAAATGATTTTCACAATTAACAGCTGTACTGCCTGGATTATAATTATTCCTTCTAACAGCATGTACCCATAACTTTTTTAAGTTATCATCTTTTGGAAATCTAAAAAACATCATTAAAGAGCATGAGTTGTAATTATTGTACAAGTACCTACAGTTATTTTATTTTCGGACTGTTAAATAATGTTATTAATATTGCTTTTAATACCTAACCTATATAAAACTATTTACCTGTGAAATTTTATTTTCTCGCCTTTTTTCGCTCTTGTAGTACAATTAACAGCAGAACACGATCTCATTTTAATACAAATATGCCACAAAATAACAATAATAAATGATTTACAATACAAAAGCGCATGCAAAAGCACGAATAACACAAACAACAAGTGATTTGGCGGGCAAACGAAAGATTTTTTGCCACGACTCGCGCTATCTCTCTCAACATTTCTCTCTCCCACTCCGAAGTCATTGATTATTGGGCAGTTGGCCCAGTAGTGATGTGCAACGATTACTTTTTCAAGTATCGAGTAGATACTGATACTTTATATCCGAGTATCAGATACTTTGTATTCGTTACTAAGTAATCATTATTTATTTATTGAATACGTGCGATAATTGGGATTTTTTATGTAATCAGTCGTATATATAAAGCAATATAGGCTACTCAGTCAGTTGATGATTAAATTATTCAAAATTAAAATCATATTTTTATGAAACAGATAGAATAATTAGTATTTATTTAGAAAAAAATTAATTGTATGGGTTGTTTTATTGTGGGTTTGAAAATGTACCTGCTTCTTTGTTATCGTTTTCCTACCAGAAATAATAATTTAAATGTGTCCAAATGAATAATTTAATAAAAAGTATATTGGTAACTTTTAAAAAGAGAGAGGTAGCTACTATTAAAATATTTCCTTAAAAAAAATCGTCTTTTAAAAAATAAAGCAAAAATAAGTAAATAACAACATAATATTATCTGATAAAACTTTTCACAAAAAAAACAAATAACTATGAAATCAACAAGAACTAAATTTAACAAATAATGAAACGTTTTAAATATAATGATAAAAAATACAAGATAAAAAAACAAAATAACTTTAACATATATATAAGTACTTAAATATAGAAAAAAACATTAAAAAACAGTGAATGATTCAAAAATCAAAATAAATGTGAATTGCCATTCAAAAACACCACCTTTTCTACATTTTTTGGCTTAAGTCTACTTCTACGGTCTGAAACCACTTGATCCGCTTTAGAAAACACTCTTTCACTTGGGACGGATGTTGCTGTTACACTCAAGTATTTTTGTGCTAACTTTGCTAAATTTGGATACACTGCTTCCCTTGTTTTCCACCATTTCAGAGGGTCATCTCTCCTTTTAATGTTTTGTTCCTCTGCGTACTGTTTGCTTTCAATAATTGAAGCGGCTACCGTCGATGTATTCTTCGATATTTTTGCGTCGAAGCTTTTCCATACTGAATCTTCTTCAATAGTCTCTTCTTCATATTCTGGCACTGAAGTACTGTCAACTTCCATAGCTTCATTATTTTTCTTAATAAGCTGTGATAGTTCGGACATTAAAAGCTCCCTCACTTGAATTACTGCGTTCTCATCATTAAAACCTTTTTTTTTAAATCTGGGATCTAAATAGGAAGCTTTCGCAAGTATAACTTTATACTCAACACGATGAAATCTTGTTTTTAACCCCTTTATCAAATTGTCTTTTAAATCCGAAGCGGTTACGTCACCAATTTGAAGGTCACTTAAAAATTGTTTTAAGCTTTCAACCAATGGTATTATTTTTGAAACACACACATTTTTGTCAGCACTTAGTTCTCTAGTTACTTCCTCGAAAGGTTTTAAGAGGACACAACATTGTTTTAACACTGACCATTCAGCTGCGGTAAGTGCGTCAACAGGGTTATGCAAGACACCAATAGCCGCTTCAAGGGGTATCTGAACTTCACAAATTCTACTAAACATAAAGTAGGTTGAATTCCAACGGGTTACAACATCATTAATTAATTTTAAAGTTTTACCAGTCATCTGCGTTTGCATTTCGTTAAGTTTTTCGGCTGCCGTGGTACTCCGATGAAAATATTCTACAATTTTTTTAACTTTTTTCTGTAATGAGAGCAATAATTTTAGAGAATCTTGAACCACAAGATTTAAGGTATGGGCCAAGCATGGTAGATTTGGCCAGCCAGTTAGCTTTATTGCAGCTGTAATATTTCTTGCGTTGTCAGTTACTACAGCTTCTACTTTATTGGAAACATTCCATTCATTTAAAATATGCAATAACTTATTTCTAATACTTTCAGCTGTATGATTCTCTTGAAAATGAAAGCAACCCAACAACAGTGATTTTTGTGTCCACTCACTATTCACATAATGCGCAGTTACCGCCATGTAGTTATCAACGGAACGTGATGTCCAAGTGTCAGTTGTGAGAGTTATAAACTCGGCTTCATTCAATAGAGATTTCACTTTCAATACAACATCATCATATTTTTTGTTTAGTAAATCTCGACTAAAAGTTGTTCTTGATGGTAGCTGATAGGAAGGATCAAGGGCAGCTATGAGGGCTTGAAATCCATTATCCTCGACTACAGAAAATGGTTGTAGATCTTGTAAAACCATATTTAGGACCATTTCATTCAACATTTTTGTTCGAGACACAGATGCTGGGCGTACAGAAAAAGCGGACATTTTGGTTTGAGTAAATTTGCGTGTCGGTACTGTTTCATTAACTAGAGATTGTGAAGTAATTTTTGTGTTACTGTCGTCATAATTTACATCTGAAGCACTTGAAGGGCCTGCTACAGGTACATCAATAGTCATCCTGGCCGATTGAGGTTGGTGATGTTTAGAATTCCCATCTTCATGGAGCTGGAGCAGAGATAAATGCTTTGCTTTTAAATGTTTTTGTAAATTTGAAGTGGCCCCACCTTTGTAAGATAACACATTTTTACAAATATCACATTTTGCTTTTTCACCACTAACTACAGTAAAATGCAACCAAACTTTACTTTTTTTTCTATCAGACATCGCTTAATCGCTATTTATTCAAACTACAACGTTCAAGACTTTTTTAACAAGACGCGACGGTGTCTCGCGTAAAACTAAAAACTACCCAGTATTTTATGACCGAAAATGAAAGGGGTTATACGGAAAGACATAGAAAAAAAACTATTAGTTTTTATGTGCAACAAGCATAAATCCATCTGGGCTCGATTATGAGCGACGACAAATAACATAAACATAATTGGCATTTTAGTACCTTACCTACACAAAAATAATGCTAGAAAAAGATCAAATAAGGTTCTAAACCTTATCAGATTTATGGCCCCCGGCTGCCCATTAGAATAAACCAAACCGCCATGGCGCCAGGAAATTCAGACATCACATGCCATAAGAATGAAATATGTTAAATAAATAAACAGCCCGGGTTCGTATTCGGGTCGCCGTCCGTCGGTCCTCTCGGTGCCGCTACAAACTAGTACAAAATGATTACAAGTTACAAGTAACGAAAAGGCAACATTGATTCGGGATTCGAGTAACGAATATTTGGCGTCGAAGGATTCGATTACTTCGGATCTACGCAAGTATCAGATATTAAAGTATCGAGTAGATACTATTCGCACACCACTATGGCCCAGTCCATCCTCCTAGTATAATATGTCAATGGTGGACATACAAGACCAGCCGCCATTTGTTTGCAAATTTTGTGTAGGCTTATATGGGAGAATGCAATAAATATAAAGCTTTTATTCTAAAAAAAATGGTACGAGAGTGTTAATAGTAACAAGTTTTTATTTTTTTAATGTCATTTACCACCTCTGGGCGTTCCAAAGTACTTTATTTTTGGGAGTGTTGCGGGTTGGAAAAATGTGATATTCAGAAAAGTATACTGTATTAAAGTTCTTTATTGTTTTGGCTCAGAAAAATGTCATACCTACAGAGATCCTCAGAAGTATTTGTTATGCAGTTATTAATTCTAGAAGATGAAAAACTTGGGATGCAAGTTTCAATTCAAAGTGTCTAAATTAGGTTATATGTTGGGTATATTAGTAAACATTTTAATAAAATTATTATAGTCTCTCGTTTTGTTTAATTTTTTTAAATTTTAAATATCTCTGGTGAAAATATATGTTATTTTGTATTTCTATTTTCCTTGTGTGCTATATCTATTTACTCTTATGTTTTCCTAACTTCTTTTATGATCTTAATCCATTTATTGTGTTCTGATCTAAAGTCTATTTATTTTCAAGAGAACCTGCATGTAAACAAAATTGGTTGAGCGAGCAATACAGATTTACAAGTTTCCTTAAAATTGTATTGTAATTGGATACCCTTATTTAAAGGCTTTTTGCCTACTCATCCACTTTTGTTTACATGCAGGTTCTCTTGAAAATAAACTTTAGGCAACTTCAATTTGTAATTTTATAAATTACATTTTTTAAAATCATTAATTTAATTAATTATTAAGAATCACATTCAACTTGCCATTTTATTTTTGTATAATAACATATCAACCCTCTGAAACAAGAATAGTGTGAACTGAACTGAGCTAAGACTATGTAAAAATATTGTATTAAAAATCATAATATAATTGTAACATTTTGACATCTTGTTTTATTTTTGTATATTACATATTATCGACCCTCCCAAGTAAAAATATTGTTAGTGGATTTTTGGCTAAAAAGAGTTGATACTCTATTACTACGTACAAATATTTGTTCGTTTAAATAAAGTTAGAATTTGTATAGTAAATAACCACTTTTAGAGTAAAGTAGTAGTAGTACAATAACATGAGGAGCAGCATAAAATACAAGCATTTTTTCTAACAAATGGTAATAAGTTCTATATCATTCCATAATTAAGTTTGTATCTTCCTAAGGTTAACTACACATTTTTTAACATAAAACAACTATATGGAATGATAGAAACTTGATACTTCTAGGATCTGAGCAACATTCACATTTTACTGCATTGCCATTAATAAAAAAGTATAAAAAACTACAATTAAGTATTCCTTAAGCAAATTTATTTTTTTGTTACATATTGAATATATACATCCTCAACACTTGTAACTTTGAGCTAAACCAACAAAAGATAAAAAGAAAAAAAAACTACAGGGCCATATCTCTCCTCATTGTATTCACAAAGCTAATTCTGAAAATAAAACTAATGCTAAATATGGAGCACAAGACGTTAAAACATAAATGATGATTGATAAAATGAAATAAATGAACTTATAAGACATCATTATTTAGTTTTGTCTTAATCTATAATGCTTATCATATTTAGATAATTTTTCTTCCTAATATTTCACATTTCTATCATGACGAGTACTCAAAGCACTTAATGAGCCTGAACTGTCACTTTTATGTTCTTCGGAAAAACTTGGTGAATATGAGGTTGCTCCCAAAGTAGAAGCGATAGCCTGATTTGGTAGTTCATTCTTCACTTCCAAAAAAATAGGAGTACATTTAGCAGGTGGTTTTCTTAGTTTTTTGGGCTTACTAAAGGAGAACAGAGTAGGTACAGCATTTTGTTTTAAACGACGGGTTCCATCAACCCTGGTCTTTTCCCACATATGCGGCTCAAATCGCACCTGCAAAAAAAATTAATTTTACCTATTTTGTAAGGTCTGATTGTATATTATTATTATTATTGTTATTACTTTCAACAATGTGTCTTGTTTTTTTGTCTTGTGATATTTTTTTATTTATTCCATAATACACTACAGAGCTAAACTCAATATGGAGAAAACAAAAATATTACTAAATGAGAAAAATAATCGAGACATATAGCAGCATTAAATAAAGACAGTCAACAAATACAAAAATATAAATAAAAACTATAAATAAAAAATAAACAAGCCAGAAAAAAACATTCGAAGCTGTTAACCAAGTGAAACTTAAGGATTGGCTGTTAGCGACTTTAATTTATGTTTGAATTTTATAATGGTTAAAATTGAGGGTTATATAAGTAATAGAATACTGGATAACAAATAAACTGTAAAAGTTATAGCAACACATAAAAGTAAACTAGCTATGAACATGATTAAAAAATGTCAAATTTTGAAGCCGATATATGTAAATTACGCTTTGAAGTTAGAAAATTCAAATTCAGCATAAACTTACTTCACATATACAAGACTATTTGTTTGGAATCCATTTGTCCCGTTTCATAGCTATGACCCATTCCATTCTTCTTTTCCTATCTATCAGAAAATGCTTCATAAGGAAGCCCTTCACACTGGAATTAATGCAGGCAATAGCGGGACACCCTGGCACATCTGAAAACAGATATTTTAAATGTAGAACCTTTAATATGAAAATTATGTTTGTCAATTATTTATTGCCAAAAATATTTATATCTAGAAAGATGGATTTATACTTGCACACTAAATTAATCAATTATCCTTCATTGTGAGACATCAAAAATGGGGCCTTTAATTTTTGTTATTCTTAAGATTAGTTTAGCTAGCCATGTAGGTAATAATAATAAACTTCTAATAAGACTGTGATCTACTTATGATTGCACATTTTAAAATTATTTATGATTTCTTTTCAAAATCAACATAAGAATGGAAAATACTGCATATTTGTAATGCTGGAAACAAGCATAAATTTTGCTACAAAATATTAATTTACCTTATATTTCTTATTTCAATTTAGGACAAAGCAAAAATTTGACGAAATGCGAACATAAATGAAAAATCTAGCTATGCACATTTGATGTCAATTTTTAAATGGTGTTATAATATTTATTTTACTTACTAATCAGTGTTTTAAGAGTTATAAGGAAAGTTTATGTTCTAATCTTTTCACTGAAAATATATGGCTATTTAATTAACAAAACACAATTTATACTGATTTCTCACATAAGTACATAACGTAAACAATCAAAATTTTAGCAAACAAATGGCGGATTTCGTGACGTATTTCAGCCGCCCAATCAAAAGTGACAAGCCGTATGGCCATACTGTCTTGTATAAAGTCACTGTAGTTATACCCATGGTAGGAAGAAGTTATACCTAAAACTGAAAGCATAGCTCCCCTGGCTGTTATGTTTCCAAATACAGTTACCGACATTAACATTTTGGATAGGGAATTTAGGTATTTAAAGTATTCTGAATGTAACTTTTCACTTGAAGAAAATGATTTTTGGAAGAACGTTTGCGGTACGAAAAAAGGAGATGGTAATCTGCTATATCCAGACCTTGACAAATTCATTACAATCATACTTTCATTGCCACATAGTAGTGCAAGTGTGGAAATAAATTTAAATAAAACGAAACTGCGTAATCGATTGGGTGCCAAAACAATAAGTGGCATTTTACATAGCAAGGCATTAATTAACATTGGCACCAAGAATTGTTTTGATTTTCCTATAACAAATGGTATTATAAAAACACACAACAATAATATGTATTCTTAACTTAAGAATCCCCCTTTTTTACTTTTTATATAATTTTAAACGAGAGATTTATGTTAAGTACCTGATTTTATTTATGACTGTTTTTTCCAAATATAGTTTTAGTTTTGTTTATAATATTCTGTTATTTTATTTTAAATATGATTGTTTACAAATACAAAATGTTTTAAAATGCATTATTTTTTAAATTGTCGATTATACACAACGATTTTAAGCAATCTAATGATTTTCTATTTGATCTAGCAACTTTTTGGCTACATTGCTAGTGATTTTTAATTTTTCGCCCTGGCAACACTGCACTTTTTGTTTCAGTTATTTCCAGGTTTAGGATGAGTAATGATCCGGACTGTAATGCGCGGAACACAATGGAATAGGTGAACACTTCTCAAATCTAACCCACAAAAACAAAACTTAAAAAGGAAGTACACATTTGTGGTACAAAATTGGTGATATTGGAACGAAATATAACGAAAAATACACGAAGAAAAATAAAGTTTGACATAAATAGACGGAAACGAATAACGTAATTTGCATTGTGTTCCACGCTTTAAGGTTATACTATTGTTTATCAAAATGGTTATGGTTTATGGTTTGAAATTTCGTTGCAGAATTTAAACTAAAGTTTGGCACACGAATCTGTGTGGTGTACTTTAACTTTATGTATGTACATTACAAGGATGTATTGTTAAGCGCGGAACACAATAATAATACAGTCTAAATTACGTTTTAAATAAAAACAAGCCCAAGTATTATTTTAAACTTAAACTATTTATTTCTCATTTAAATTTACAGAAATTTAATAGAGTACAAAATATAAGAAAAGTACTTAGATACGAAATATCAACATCTAAAACACATTAAATCAGAAGAAAACTCAGTAAAATTAATATGAACTATACAAATAAAAACAAAATATAATAGAAATACAAAAATAATTTTGGAAACGTAAATAAAATAAATAAAATATCTACTATTATACGGTATCTAATAAATTTTATTGGTTAAAAAATGTTTTATTATATTTTATAATAATATTATATCAGGTATCCAATATTTTAAAAATAATACTACCAACATTTTGATTTGTAAAATAGTGCCGTCTGCGTCTGTGAGACGAAAGTTATATAGGTGACAGGGGTTCCTACGCCTTAATTTTTAGTACTTCCTAGTTTGCATAAACTCTTATTAAAGAAAAGTGCAATATTCAACAAATACCTCTAGTACCACTTGATTCCCAACAGGTTTGACACTGTAAGAATTATCATTTTTATTATTATACCTAACAATTATTTTTGCCTTTAAATCGGATTTAAAGGTGTCTACTTAATTTTTTTACTTACGGAAATATAAATTCACTTACCGGTAGAACGAAATTCCGTTCTCCTTTGTACTTTTAATACGGGAACGGCCGCACGCCACACAACTGACCATTTTTTTATTCACGACAACACAAACCATCAAAAATATGTTTTTTACGTTTTATAACACACAACACAACTTATCAATCAACTTTTATATTAATACGTTCTGACAATACACGTCAACAAACCAAAACGTAAACTTCAGAAAATAAGGTCCCAAAATTGACGTAGTTCCGTCAAAATCCTGCTGATTTAAAATAATGCATGGGGCTCTTTGTGTTGTCTATTTATTCAAAGGCAGCTGTAATTATGTGTAAAAACATTTAATAATGTATAATATAAAAATTACTTCTAACTTTTAGTTAGAAATAATAATTTTTTGTATTATAGAGCATTATAATATAATCAATCTTTTACGTAGTTCATAAATTAAGTTTGTGCAAAATATATTTTTAGCGATTCGCCAAAAATAAGTTCAGTGCAACCTTCCGAAACTTAGTTTTTTTGGATATAATTTGAAAAAGTTGTTCATTTATAAATTTTTGTGTATCGAAATTATTAAAAAAAGGTAATCTTTCAAATGTATATTTTAAAGTTGTCAAATTCCATGGGTAAATTTCTTTACAAGAGCCATTTCGGAATTTTGTATTTTATTTTGAGTAAGTAAAAAATGTATGAAAATGTAAAAAATAAGTTTATCTTATTTAAATGTGAAAAAATCGCATTGCCTCCGATTCAAAGTATAAAAGATCCGAGTAAAACAATAAATATTTATAAAATATTATGACTATTGTCTTGATATGCTTGTAAACAATTTTTAAATAATTTTAAATTTTATTCTAAATCTGTCAAAATGCAGCATTGTGAACCTTTTTGAATAGAGTTGCAGGTTTATTTTTATTCATAATTGGTACAAATTTACTTTTTGTTTACTGGTATTTCTATTTTAATTTGTTATTTAACTAGTTATGAACTTAGAGTCGCCACCCTTCCCGGTACAGCAGGTACTATCACGAAATGAAGTCTGGAACCGGGAATAAAAAATAATTCAACCGGGATATTAGGATTACCCTGTAATCGTAGGTTATACTGAATTACCCGAATACAAAAGACATGTAGTACTTTAACATCACTCCATATCTTTTCGAAAGTACAAGGCAAGGATTTCTTTTAGTCATAGCTTGATAGTTGATACTTAATTGTTGTTCTATCTTAGACGTTCCCGAATCGGGAAGGCTTGAAGGTGAGAACCTTTGTTTTTAATTATTAGGAAATGCTTAATTGTCATTATATTTTAGCAGGGGCGTGCGGTGAAATTTTAAGAAAGGGAAGCAATTTTTAGAAACTTACCTATGTGTAATGTAATTCGATTCTTCGATCATTTTTTGCAAATTCGTCAATGACGTCATCATAAAAACGTCGATGCTCTGACATATTTTGGAGAAGTTTATTTTCAATGGACAACAGCGATATATGCGAAAGTCTCTCCTGCCCCGTTGAATTTCTCACGAAATTTTTTATACGTTTAAGTGTTGAAAAATTGCGTTCTACTGATGAACTTGTGGCAATTCACACAATTTCGACACTTCGGTGTAGGCATCTTCCAGCTCCTTGTCTTTTAAAAATTGCATTAGTTCCTTAACGTTATTTCTTTGCGCTAATGTCATCAGTTTCGTAAATCACTTTTAGTCCAGATCGCAGTAACACTCGGTCGAAGAACTGGCCATAATGAAGAAGAAGAGATTTAAACGCATCTTCTGGAAAAGTTTTTCCTTTAAATGCATCAAAATTGCAGAGCTCGAGGAATTTAAAATCATTTAAACCGTTAAATCTATAGTTTATTTGTTGCTGAATTTGATCGATTATTTCATAACAGAGGCTTCTGTATGATGTTTGAACATCTCCCACCTTTGTTCGAATACGCTTGGCTTGTGGCTTTACATTTAACGTCATCGTTTTCTCCCAAAATAGGTCAAAATCGTCTCTTTTTTGGCTTAACATGGACTTAAAATCATCCACTTTTTTTTAGGAAAAAGCAATATCATTTGTTTTACTTTGTAATACATTAAAAACATTGTCCGAGAATGGAAATATTTCTGAAAATATGTTCAACAAATAATTAAAATTAAAATCTCGTTTCAAACAGTCCAAAAACCCCCTCGAACTATTTATTGCTTCTGAGTCCCACGTTTCATTATTTTCTATTATATTCTCAAATAGTTCAATCAGTGATTCACGATTTTCAGATACTGTTAACACAAGTCTTCCATTATAGTTACACCGAGTAGGAGCTACTTTGGGCAATCGTTTGTGGACAATGTAGTCCAAAGCTTTTGTACGTTTTGTTGACTTGAAAAAAAAAGCAGCCATGCCACTTAAAGTAACGAAAAATACTTTACACTCTTTAATGTGATTCATGGACTGGGATAAAACTAAATTTAATTTATGAGCAAAACAATGGATAAACACAGCACTTGCGAAAGTTTCTCGAACTTTAGCTTGCAGACCTCCTAATTGTCATGCATCTGCTGTACGATTTTCGGACACATTCTTAAAACCTAAAAATCGCTCTTGAATACTTCCGTCTGTTTTAGCATAGCGTATTACTATAGATAATTAATTATTTAAATAAATTAGTGCTATCAGTTGTTTCGTCCAGAACAATAGCAACGAACCGCGCCTCGCCAATCTCCTGCTTAATTCTTTTTAGAATAATGGTTGCAACAGCGGAAATTAAATCATTCTGGATTCGATTCGACGTTCCGCGAAAAACGCTAGACTGCTCTAAATGATTTTTTAAGCAATCATCATATTTAACCATTAAACTAAGTAAATCTTGAAAACTTCGTCGATTTGAAGAAACCCTTGTTTCGTCATGACCTCTAAATCCCAATTCGTGCTGTCCGAGAAAACAAACAACATCGATAAATCTTCTTAATATTTGCCTATTTTTATCGACTAGTTCATTGTGTTGGTGGTGACTAATTTCCAACTGTTATTAAGGTTTATTATGTTCAATTCTGGTTTTGCCGAAGACTTTTTCTTTTATGACGGCATGCAAATGCGCTTTGGACATAATGTGTCTTTTTACAGCTTTATGGAAATTGTTTAAATCAGAAAAATCAATTTTATTCCAGAGACATTTTCAAAAAGTAAACATGGCCAACAAAATAATTTACTTATATTTTCACACCCTGTTAGCCATTTTAATTGTTCGTATTGTTTTTCCGGATAAAAATGTCTAATACAGTTTTTAATTTTTGTGGTTTGGTTTGGAAATTATTTGAAGCTTATCAGCGAAGTTTAATGTTGAAAATCCCTTTATTATTAAGACACACACCACACATTCACACACACTCTTCTTACTAAATTCTCAAACATTTTCAACGTTATTACCGACAGCCGAAGTTGACGGTATTTGCATATCCACGTCCGTATTATTGTCTTCCATATCGCACCATGCACGACGCGACGTACGTATCACACGACACACGGATAGCCGTTCAAACAAAGAACCTACTCCAACCATAGCTTCCGCCCCCACTTAAAGCACGCGACTGAAATGCAAAAATTGCAAACAACCGGTGGAAAGTTGAATAACCCGCATAGGTTCTATTCCATTTTCTACTGTCGCTCGGTCGGAGTCAAGGCCGCATTTATTATGGGCTTGATAATTAAGATAATATTTTAGCATTTTTAATGTAAACTAAATTAATGGTTTCCTATTTCAAAAATTACATTTTAGAAGATGTTTTGTAATTTTTTTTTTGGGAAGCACTGCGTCCCTTGCTTCCATGGACTGCACGCCCCTGTATTTTAGGTATACCGGATTGAAATTTTTAAAAGGTGCCAACCGTATACGCACTGGATGTTTTTTATTTTATGTAATTAAAAGTAACATAACTTTCAACTTTAAAATGTTTGGCAGTTATAAATAAATACATATGGAAGGTTTCTAGGTATTCTACCTTTTTCGCGATGTCGAAAACGTAGAAAACTGTTTACTACATATCGAAAACTAAAATGGAGAATACCCAACCCTACTTACAACAACTAAAATAAAACCTCATTTTCCTCCAATTTCAATATACTTTATCATTTGGGAACTTGCGTGAAAATGTGTAAGGCTGAAGTGAACGGCTATTGTAATTTATGGATAGACAATGTGTTAATTCTATTGCAAAGATAATCCCTTTATTCGAAAAGAGACAGTAATATAAGTATATAAATAATGGTGGATAATATATGTTAGTGTCATTATGGGTTTGTACCCATAATGACACTAACAAATGAATGAAAAAAATAATACAAACACCATTATGACAAAAGTTCCTTAACGCCTTCACTATTTTTTTATATATAATTAATCGTATGTTCATAAATTTGTCAGAAAAGTTTCTTATCGCATTCACCAAATTGATTTTAATACGTATTATTAATTGTGCGTACACCATTTTGTCAAGTAACAACTCGTGTTGAGAAATTAATGGTTATCGAAATAGATAAATATTTTAAAGTATGTACCCGTCTAAATAATCATGAAATATACATCCACCATTATCAGGAATATGGCACTTGACTTTGAGTTTTGCTAATTCTCACCTTAGCCACATCAGGTATTAGCTATATAGGCCATTGAAAAAAATAATATTTTGAGTATTGTGTTACTATATTTTATTATTGTGAAGTTAACAACGAAATAATTATATGTAAAAAGATAAAGTATAAAATAACAAAAATCCATGAATAACAAAATTTCGGATTAACAAATTATGTAGGTGCAGTTGCGATCAATAAAACTCGGGCAATTGCTTTTTCCTTGTGTGATTGTACTTATAGTAACCTGGATATTATCTGGTTATGATTGAATGTCAGTGTCAAAACGTTTGATTGTTAAAATTTTCCATATGCCATATTTTTCAAAAGTTGAAAAATCTAAAATAATTGCTTACAACGCTGGCTTGAAAGTGCTGAACGATTGGAGGCTCCGAAAATGATTGTTCACGATATAAAGGTGAGGTGGCAAACAAAACATACCCTGATTTCTTCCAAATTAACAACGATATCAAAATTTGGCAAAAAGTCGTTATTTCCCATATAGCAAAATATTGTCCTCTATTCACATTCTATGAGGTTACTAATATTTTGTATATGAACATTAGAAGAGAATATTCGATGAATATGAGAGATTACATAAATAAACTACTATTATGAATAGAACGTCATGTTGGCCACAAAATGGAAGTTCAATGAATATTCGTTTCGCATATTTCTTCCATATCTGGGTATATACACAGAACATGAAAATTACAGTCCATGAACATCTTAAGAATATCTTAGCAATATATAAAGCACATTGATATCATATTATTTAAAACATATTTTTGGTTATGGTTGAGACATTTTTAGTAGCAACAAGTTTATACCAAAAATGGCCTCAAGCGTTGTCAGTTGAAATATGTGAATGAAGTAGAACAAAAAACTAGAAAGTGATACAATATGCGTCAAACTTTTGATACTTGTGCCATTGCATGACAAATTTTGCTGTTAAAGATTTCAAATAAATGCGGTTTTCGGACCAGTGTCTGTTTAACTGTTCAAAAGCCAAAAGTAGTTTTATTTTAATATCAAATATGTTTATATATACAGGGTGTTATTTAAGTACGTGGCCAAACTTCAAGGGGAGATTTTTTGAGTGATTCTAAGACAAAAAGTTTATAAGAACGCATGTCCGGAAATGCTTCGTTTTCAGTGTTAAACTTCGGTTTTCGCAAAAATCTTAATAATCCTCTAGCTGATTTTGTTGAAATTTGACAGTGTTATTTACATTAGTAACAGGCTACTTTGACCCTAACTAGATTAAAATTATTAAATCCAGTGGCGCCCCGGGAGGCACTTTAATCAGTATATTTTTTTCGTATTCGGCAACTAAAAATACAACTTTTTTATCTCTAGTTTTTTTCATATCTAGCTTCGTTTTTGAGAAAAAAAATGCATGTCATTGTTGTATGAAAATAATAAAAAGTAAATGGTTCCAAACAGGATCGTATACTTTCCTAGCTAAATTTCAATCAATTTAAGGTAAAATTTTTTTGTCTCCTTTTTTCAGTAGCGTATATAGGGGTACCGTCGGAAATTAAAAAAAAATCAAACAAGAAAAACGCTTTATTAAAATCACACATAAACAAATATTACACATTTTTTTTAGCTAAAGAAAAATTTAACAATAGTAACAAGAAACTCACAATAGTTGCTGAAAATATCCTTCTTCAACTTCAATGCAAGCATTAGCTCATCTTAACATCGATTCCCGAACACGTTGAAATATTCCCGGTGTATGTCTTATCTGATTACAAGAGTTACTTGTTTGTTGAATTAATTCTTCTTCATTGTTGACCGGAGTTTTATAAACGAGGGACTTTAAATGCCTCTAAACAAAATAACTAACGGATTTAAATCTGATGACCTGGGTGGCCACGATTGTAGACCCGCACAACCGATCCAGTTTTCTCCATAAGTTGCATCCAGAAATTGACGTAATATGCTAAAATGAGGTGGTGCTCCATCGTGCATGAACCACATTGCTCCTATTTCTGCCAGTGGGACATTTTCTAATAGTTCAGGTAACACAATTCCAAAAAATGACGATAATATTGACCATTTAATCTCGCCGGTAAAAAATAAGGTCCTACGATATAATGCCCAAATATTCACAGAAAACTGTTGTTGATAATTATTTTGTATCACCGCATGGGGATATTCTTCAGCCCAGATATGATTGTTATGAAAGTTCATAACTGAATTTCGGAAAATACAGGCTTCATCTGTAAACAAAATACGGGATAGAAATGTCGGAGATTGTTGTTGCAAAAGCCAAGTGCAATAATCCACTCGCTGTGGAAAATCTGCAGGAATAACGTTTGAAGACGCTGTATGTGGTAAGGATCCAGTTGAAAATTTCTTAAAATTTGTCATACAGTATAATGAGAAATGTTTTATTTGTTGCGCAATTCTTCCTCTACCTCCACTGTTCTTACTGTTGCAGGTCTACCAATAACAGCAGTCGACCTTTAAAAGGCAGAGTCTCTCATGTATTCTTACAAATGTTTGCCTGTTTGGTACAAGGCGATGAGGATACTTCTGTTGATAAATTCGTCTAGCCGCCCTGGAATTGCCTCGAGCCATTCCATAAACAAAATACATATCGGACATTTTTGCGTTTGTAAATTGAATCATTTTCTAATATTAGTAAAGAATTTTATAGCTTAAAACTCTTAAAAGCACTTCAGATTATTACCACCAAATGATTATATACGCACTGCTTAAACTTAAAACTCTTAAAAACACTTCAGATTATTACCACCAAATGATTATGTACACAATGCTTAAACTTGTTAGTTATGTCAAAGTCAAATTGGTTTGAACAATTGTTTTTCCGTTCATGGCCTTCTTACATTTTTGTTACATCCAAAACATAGCAGTAGTAAATAGCGTTATGCATTTTATGTTTATTTGCTTTATCGAACACTGTTAATCTAAGCGAAAAATTTCAAGAAGTTAATTCTTTGAGTGTTTCTAATATGAATATTTTATTTGAACATAAGTCCGGTAATGCTTCCTTTTTATGAAACAGGGTGCCAAATGTTTCTTTAAAAAATGGTGTTTTTTTTTTCGTAAAAATCTTAATAATCCTTCATCCGTTTTTGTTAAAATTTGGCAGTGATATTTATGGTAGTAAGTGGCTAATCTAAATCTAACTAGATTAAAATTAAGTAAGTCCAGTGGCGACCCAAGCGGTACCTTAAACAATATTTTTGACAAAAATTGTGGGCTGGTGTTTTAAAAATTTTGTAATTTTTTCACATTAGGCAACTAAAAATACAAATTTTTTTCCCTTGATTTTTTTTTGGTATCTTGCTTCCTTTTCGGAAAAAAAATTAAATCAGTTTATTGCATGTCCATGAACATAAAAAAAATAAGAAGTAATAAAACACAATTTTTTTAGCTAGCATTAATTTTATAACAATTTTTAAGACAAGAATAGACTACTGATATGAACAAAATAACAGAAATGGCCCTGTTTTTGATAGTTTATAGTTTTAATTTTTTATGTTGTTCCAGGGACATGCAATAATGTCACTTTTATTTTTTTTCTCGAATATGAAGCCAGATATCAAAGAAATTGTAGACAAAAAATTTGTATTTTAGTTGCGGAATACGAAAAAAGTCAGTGGCGCACATTTTTTTGTCAAAACAGTGCATTGTTTCATCAAAATCAGCTAAAAGATTACTAAGATCATGTTGAAGTTCACAGTCATCTACATACGTAAAGATCGGACCGTTGCGTTGGCGCAAATAGTCTCTACTCTGGGTGAAGTAGTTTCAAAATACATTCCAGTTCCCAGCCTAATCCGTGATCAAAAGTAAGGGTTCGCGAGACCACGAGACTAGTCTCGGTCTCGAAACGAGACCGATACCGAGACTTGAAAAAGTATTTCGAGACCGAGACTTACCTATCGAGACTCTCGGTCTCGATCTTAAAGTGAAGTAGCAAAATAACTAATGTTCGTAAATAATTCAAAAAATATATGTTTGGGGGCAAATTAATTGATGCAAAAAATAATTTTTCTATAATCAATTATATTATACTAGCATTATATATATTCTTATAACAACGATACTAGTGAAATAGTCATTTAAAAAACGATATAAATAACCATAAAAAGGGAATTTCCCAAATTTAGAAATTCTAGTCGCGAAATTCCACTTCACATGTCGAAAACCGTAAATTGCTACCCTGTTCTCAAAGAGAGACACTTTATCACAACTATACTATATAGGATTTTGATATTGTGATCTTTATAAATTTATAATCGGTTTTTACGTTTAATTATTGAAAGTAACTAAAATCCAAAAATTTTTAGTTTTTTGGTTCAATAATTAATAACTAATAGACTGTAATAACTAAAAACATCCCAATATCATATTCTTATATAGTATAGATACGGTAAAGTCTTCAACAGACGAAGTAATTGTGGTGATTTTTGTTTAAAAATTTTCCTACTTAAAATAAACAAAAAATTGTTAAAAAAAAATCAGTGAAAATTTTTCTTAACATTTTCTTCTTTAATCGCTTCGATGGCTTGCTAATTAAAGAAGGTATGTGTTTTATAGAACAATATTTTTGTATTGATTTGGTTTGTATTTGAAAATAATGGACGATATAAAATTTTTAACTATATGTTTAATAAAAATAATACATATACATACGGACAAGATTTTCAACAAACAAAACACAAAGTAGAATTTGGCCTAGGATTTTAAATAGATGATCAATAAAGCTAATTCAACTATTACGCTTAAAAAATAACGAACAGTTCTAATAACAAAGTAAAAATTTAAATTTCTAAACATGCATTATAAGCATATTTTTAGATTTTATTTCAACGTATATAATAAACCTAAAAATATTACAGAAAATTAATAAATTAAAACTAATATTTTATAATTTCATTTTTCAAGTTACTTTTATACCGTGCATGAATACATAATAAGCATTTGTCTGAAGTTTCATTTAACATGTTTCTTAGTTTTGTATTAATTAACCCTGCTTGTGAAAATAAACGCTCTACTGCTACAGAGGTCACCTGTATAGACAAAAGATCTTTTGCCATTTTGGCTAAATTTGGAAATTGTTTATCGTGTGCTTTCCACCATTCTAAAATATCTGTACGCTTTGGAGTGCGCTTTAATTGCAAATATTCTATTATTTCTTTTCTCCAATTTTCGGAGTCACTTTTTTTTCAATTAGTGATGTATAATCGATCTCATAGTTATCATCGCTTGAGGAACTTGATATTATTGGTGATTCAGCACATGTACATTTTCTCAAAAAAGGTTATAGATTGATCTTTCAGGCGAAAAATTGAACAAGTAGATATTTGTTTAATAAATAAATTTATTTTTAAAATCTACTCCACTTTTAAAATTTATAGTTAATTTACCAAAGAACAAAAATAGTTTATTCACAAGTAGTATTACGAACCATAGCCGCCTTTGTGAAAGCACAACGTGCTGACCCCTAAGAACGCTCCTGGTTAAGAAAGTAAATACGCATTAAAGTAATAAAAGTTTGTTTCAAAATAGCAAAGTTTACAGAATACCTAAGGGTGCTTTACTTGGCCATCGATCGTTTTCTACCTATTGAATTATAACCTCTGTCCCTAGAATGCCCAACACGTTGCTTGCATGAGTTCGGCAGCCTTATACGGTGTGTCCTTATTTTGTGTTTAATATATCTTATTCCATTTGTATATCTTTCGAAATGTGAAATAATTATTGTTCTGTGGATGGTTGTTGAAGTAACTCTAGTGATGTGAGTAGTTATAATAGGGGAGCGCCTCCTCCTCCTCTTCCTCTCTCTCATGTCCCTCATTCTTAACTTCCTCCCCTTTTATTCTCATTCGCATCATATTTTTAATTTTTTCTCTTTGTTCTCCCACATTTGATTTTGCATTCTTAAGTTCATCAAGATCCACAATCGAATAAATCTATTAATAATAATATTAAAATAAAATGAGTGAATCATTCCGCTTCAGACAATTAGCCTCGAAGAAATTATACCAGGAGTTCAAGAAGAAAATATACCATTAGTTCGAGAAGAAAATAATGGGATTGTTTTAAAAAATTTGAACAAAACTGAGAGTGAAGAGAAAAAAGTGTTTTGTGCTATTTGTTTTGAAATAATCGAATATTATGATTCATGTAGACCAAATATATGTTCCCACATTTTTTGTTTAAAATGTATTTTAAGAGGGAATGATGAAAATTGTTGTTCTATAATGGTAAACAATTGTCCTGTATGTCGCACTAGATATTACTATTTGGTACAAATCTTCAAAGATGTAATTAGGCATCATTTTGTTGTAATTTTAAAAAGAGGATAATATTTTTTTATAATTTGTGTTTGTGAAAACTCTGGTAACAAATAATTTTGTAAAAAAAAGTAAATGTAAATATATATATAATAATTGACACACATTTTTTCCTTTTCCTATATTGAAACGACAACAATGATCTAACAAGTTTTTTAATACATACTAATTTTCACATTACATAACAAAACAATTGTTATGGGTTTACACAAAAAGTGCCACGCCCTAAAATGGCACCACTTTTGCAAATCGAAGCTTAAATTTTCTTATGGGAATTTACATGTAAAAATGACGATTTTGATTGTCGGACCGGCATACCCTAATCTACTACTTTTTAATTGTACTAATAATATTAATATAATTTGCATCAAGTAAGAGAAAACTCAATTGAATACAGAAACAAGCGTTAACAAAATGTTATGCTAATATATGAGTGCTTCTAGTGGCAGTTGACATAATCGACACTTTTTTTTTTACATATGATTAGCTATTTCATTTACAAATACATTGTCAGATGTTAGAATAAAAAGAAGTATTTTGCATATAGCACTGAAAATATATAACCGCTTATAGTAACAGTTGACATTTTTTAAAATTAATATTGTTGACGTATTCTACTTATTATCTTTACAATTTATGTTTAAAATTAATATTTTTGACATTATCTACCCATTACGTTTATAACCTATAAATTAATATTGTTGAAATAATCTACACATCACCTTTACAAACTATGTTTATTATTAATATTTAACAACATAATCTTCTATCTCTTTTTTTTCATTTTTATTGCAGTAAAAGCAAGCATGTTCAGGAATTAGTAGAAAAAGATGTATCCTACAAATAGCACAATGTAAATCAGAAGCACTAACAACATAAGCTCTTTTGTAGTGGCAGCTCACATGATCGGACTCCCCTCTCCGTAAATATCTCATGTGAATTGCACTACAAGGAAGGCAAATAGCAAATGTTCCTAGTCTTCGACTTTCAATTTTAGAGTAGCTTTGTATAACACATACATCTTTTTCTTCAAAATTATTAAATAATTCACTAGCCCTAAACTTGCTTACTTTTACGTCAGCCTCGGTTCCTAAATTTAGCAGTTGTCCATCCATGTCCACTCCTTCGTCAATTTCCTGATCATCTTCCTCCATCTCTTCTTCTTCCTCCTCAATATAATTAATGTCGATGTTAAACCAGAATGATCTTCTAACAAGCCTAGATGATTTGTCCAAAAATGAATGTTTATAAGTGATGGAATCGCCTTCCAAGTTAATAAAAATTTCTTCTCTTTCTTCAATTTGAGCGGCGTTCTCCACATTATTTTCTTCAATTTGGTCAGCGTTTCCAATCATATTTTCTGCCATCGTTAGGAGCTTTAGATTTAGATAGATATATTTGATAAAAAACAATTTTGGTTATAGGTTATAAATAATATCGACAACTGATATTACAGCGAATGATACTGTATGATCGTCGAGTGGATGTTCTTAAGTATATATCCCATCGACCACCACTTTTACTACCTGCAATACATAAGTTTTTTTTTTTTTTTTTTCGCTGTCCCTTTCCCTGTCAGTTTCCTCGGGGGGGGGGGGGGGGGCTTCGCCCCCCTCCCCGCTCCGCCAACCCCCCATTAGAGGGAAGACCCTCTTAACCCCCCCTCACCCTCACCTTATCTTCTTTCTCTCCCTTCCTTCTTTCTCTTTTTTATATGTTTCTCCTTTTTCCTTCCTTCTCCTTTTTCCTTCCTTCTTTTTCTTTCCTTCTCCTTTTTTCTTTTTTAATCTAACCTAACCTAACCTAATCTAACCTAACATAACCTAACTTAACTTAACCTGAAGAGGGTAGCCCGAAATTGGGGAGCCGGGGGATTTGAGTCTCGGAAATTCAGGGGTCCGGGGGGGGAGGGGGAGGGGGGGGTAAGGTTGTTGATCGGCTTGGGAAAGTGGTTTTTAGAGATTGTCGTTCAACTTTAAGTAGGACACATGTGATTAACTTTTGCATATAAAATCGCCTCAGCGAAGAGACGAATGCAATTGATTTCTGCATTCACACTGTGCAGAGCTCGCGAGTTTTCTGGTGTTTACATTGTGTCTATTTGGTAATTTTTTAATTTTTATTTTTATTTCTAACATTTTTATTTGGCAAGATTTAATTCTTATATATATTGGTGACATTTTTATGTACATTTGGGTCATTTTTATTTGTTATTACGATTTTTTTCATAATGGACAATTTTTTGGCATCGAGTAGCAAAATAATTGACAATGACTTTGACTTATACACATGTACTCAAAAATGCAAAATTTTGCAAACCAACAAAACAATGAAACAGACGTATTTACAACTAGTCAACAACAAACTATTCAGGACTTGAATGAAATTATTTACAATAGCCAAGTTCAGAATAACGCCAACAAACACAACAACGAAAAATATTTATTTACAGCTACTCAACAACAAACTCTTGACGATCTTAATGACATTATTGACAACAAAACGGACTTAATTACAACAAAAACTAAACAAACTCTTGAAGAACTGAATGACATTGACGAAAATCAATTCGAAAATTTTAGCTATGAGGATATTGTTTGTTTTCAAAAATCTAATCTAAATTATTTAACATTAAAATCGCCAATTAATTCTCCGAGACCAATTTGCTCTCCTTTTTTGTTTAGTGAAAATTCTGATTCGGAAGAAGAACAAATTGATCAAAATTTAAGTTTGTCTATTTGTCCTATTAATTCACCATATGATATTGTAAATTCTGATTCGCAAGAAAAACAAATTGATCAAAATTTAAGTTCGGCTATATCTTCTATTAATTCACCATATGCTATTGTAAATTCTGATTCGCAAGAAAAACAAATTGAAGCAAATTTAACTTCGGATATTTCTTCTAATAATTCACCAGTTGAACAAAATTCAATTTCGAAACCATCATTTATCATTAAAAAAAAATTTAAAATTAATAAAAAAAATAAAAAACAAATAGCAAACCTTAAGTGTCTGGGTTTCGCTATTCAAAATTTAACTAATTTGATCACAATTAAAAAGGGAGACGAAAGTACGGTGAATTATGTTAAACAGGCCTTTGACAAATTAGTTGACTCATTTGAAGAAATGGATTCATAAAGTCAATTAATTTCTATTGCTTTTTTCAAAATTTGACTATAACTAAATAAAAATGCACAATATTAATTTTATTATTATACAAAGAACTTCAAAAATGTAATTGCTTTTTTCAAAATTTGACTATAACTAAATAGAATTGCACAATATTAATTTTATTATTATTATTATCCAGAAAACTTCAGAAATGCATAAGTGTGTAACATGTAATAAAGTCTTCACTAGAAAGGATATTGCGACATATTAAAAAACATGTTAACGGAAATTCCACAAAACTCAACAGTTGGTTGAAAAAACCAAAGCTTGTTAAAGGTAAGAACATTTTATTTTTCATGTTATATTTTGTAAAATATTTTTTTCTTAATTTATAGATTCTACAAATATTGTAAAATATTGTAAAGAATGCAAGAAAAATATAAACCAAAGTCTATGGGGTGGACATCTTCGATCTAGTGTGCACAAGAACAATTCCAAAATAGGCTTGGAGGAAGGTGTTGAAATTATCAAGTCAGCATTCAGGGAACGAATAATATCTTATAGGATTTCCTCACACCAAAACTTCATAAATGTGAAAGAATATTTTCAACATTTGGAATACAAAATTGCACATCTAATAGATCAAGAACTGCAGAAACATAAATGTATCAAGCTAAATATGGAACTGTTCGGTTTCTATTTTAACCCCAGCAGCGACAGCTATGATGTCAAATCTTTTAATGCGCCGTTCCAAGTCGTTTGCCAGGGATATCAGAAAAAAGAACTGTTAGAGCAAATCTGCACCATTATTGACCAGAAAGCTGACGAATTTGCAGAAAGAGATTCAGGTAAAGAATTTATTTTCGATTTTACAACAGCAACAAAAAAAGTAATTTTTTAATTTTTACGTTGCAGGATGGGCTTTGATGAATTTACTTCATTTGGAAATTAATGTTAACAAGCACAATCCGCTGAGAGCCTCATCTTTTATCGAACTTCCTCAAGAGATCAAGAGACGTCAAGCTGTGATCAACATTAGGAATGATGACAACTTTTGCTTCGCCTGGGCAGTTGTGTCTGCTCTTCACCAACCAAGCGGATTAGATTTTGAAACTTCATCCTACCCACACTACTCTTCTGTTTTGGATATGTCAGGTATAGAATTTCCAATGTTGCTAAAGAACATTAAGATTTTTGAAGAAAAAAATAACATTTCTATTAATGTATATGGATTAGAAATTATAAATCCTAAAAAGGGGTATGAAGTAATTGGTCCACTTTATTATTCATCGAATAAAAAAAAATCAACATGTCAATTTATTGTTAATAAGTGATGATGATGAAAAAACTTTTCATTATTGCTATATTAAAGATTTATCAAAACTAGTTTCTGCACAAATTTCTAAACATCACGGAAAAAAATATATTTGCGATGGTTGTTTACAATATTTCCCTACAGAAGAAAATTTATTACAACACAATAGCTATGATTGTGATCATTTACGAATTAACCTACCTTCTAAAGAATTAATAAAAGATAAGTTTGGAAACTATTCATATGATAATATTTTGAAATTTGTAAATTATCATAAACAAATGAAAGTTCCTTTCGTGGTGTATGCAGATTTTGAATGCATTTTAAAGCCTTTAAATAATGACAATGTTGATAAAAATCCTAATACTTCATACACCTTAAAACAATATGAACATATTCCACATTCATTTGCCTATTACATTAAATGTTCCTTCGACGATAATTATTCTAAATTTGAAAAATATAGAGATCAAAATTGTGATACATTATTTATAAATTCTTTAGAAAGAGATGTGTATAACATATACAATAAATATTTAAAGGCTCCTAAAAAAATGATCCCTTTGAACGAACTGGACAAAATTTATCATAACTATGAAAAAGTTTGTCATATTTGTAATAAACCTCTTTTAAATGACAGGGTTGCAGATCATTGTCATATAACCGGTCTTTATAGAGGTCCAGCTCATTCACTCTGCAACATAAATTACAGAATACCTAACTTATTCCAGTTATATTGCATAATTTGCGTAATTATGATTCTCATCTATTTCTTAAAAAATTATGCTTAAACAAAGAACAACTAACAGTTATCGCACAAAACAAGGAAAAATATATTTCATTTGAAAAGCTTATTCATGTGGATAACTATTTTGATAAAAAGACACAAAAGGCTAAGAAAAAAAATATATCATTAAGGTTTATTGATTCTTTTCAATTTCTATCCCATTCTTTATCAAAACTCTCTGAAAGCTTAAAAGATGAACAATGTAAGGAAATAAAAAAAATGTTCAATGATGAAGAAAGATTTAAACTTATTCGGCAAAAAGGTGTATTTCCTTACAGTTATATTGATGATTATTTAAAATTAGAAGAAACAACTTTACCTCAGAAAGACCAATTTTATAATACTTTAACGGATGAGCACATCAGTGATGCAGAATACCAAAGAGCTGTAAAGGTTTGGCAATTGTTTAAATGTGAATCTCTTGGTCAATACTCCGACGTTTACTTACTCTCTGATACTTTACTTTTGGCAGATATTTTTGAAAATTTTAGAAGCACTTGTTTATCCACATATAAGCTCGATCCAGCTCATTTTTACACTTTTCCAGGTTTATACTGGGAGGCCTGTTTGCGTTATACTGGAATAGAGTTAGAATTGTTAACTGATCCAGATATGATACACTTTTTCAAAAAAAGCGTTCGCGGTGGTGTGAGCTCTTGCATTTGTAGAAAATCTGAAGCTAATAACCCATTTCTTTTAAATTTTGATCCTTTAAAGCCAACTAAATACATAATTTATTATGATGCAACAAATTTGTATGGTTATGCAATGTCACAGCACATTCCAACGGGAGATTTTGTTTGGTTAACAGATAAAGAAATCAATGATTTAAATATTATGAATATTTCTAAAAAATCTAATAAGGGATATGTTTTAGAAGTTGATTTAGAATATCCTACAAGTCTACATTCCTATCATAACGATTTTCCGTTTTGTCCAGAAAACTTTAAACCGCCAAATTCTAAATGCATAAAATTAATACCCAATTTAAATGATAAATCAAAATATGTTATTCACTATCAATTATTAAAACAATGTTTGGAACATGGACTCAAGTTAACTAAAGTTCATAGAGTTTTACAGTTTTCTCAATCTGATTGGTTGAAAAAATATATAGACTTGAATTCAAGATTAAGAAATGATTCAAAGAATGAATTTGATCGTAATACTTACAAGTTGGCAAATAATAGTATTTATGGCAAGACTATGGAAAATGTTGATAGGAGAATTGAAGTAAGACTTGTTACAGAGTGGGAAAAAAATAGAAGAAAAGATGGTGCTGAGAATTTAATTGCAAAACCATATTTCAAGGACTTAACAATATTTTCTGAAAACTTGGTAGCTATTCAAATGCAAAAGATTCAAGTTACTTACAATAAACCAATATATGTAGGCTTCTCAATATTAGATATATCTAAAACTGTCATGTATGATTTCTTTTATAATTTTTTAAAATCTCTTTATCAGGAAAATATTTCACTTTTATACACCGATACCGATTCGTTCATTTTAGAAGTCACAACTCCAAATATTTATTCTGGCACGATAAAAAATATTCACAAATTTGACACATCTAATTATGAATTTAATAATATTCATGAAATGCCTATTACAAAGTCAGTTATAGGAAAATTCAAAGATGAATATGCTGGTGAACCCATTACTGCTTTCTTTGGTACTGGAGCAAAAGCATATTGTATTAAAACGGAAAACAGTTTAACAAAAAAAGCAAAAGGTGTTAAAAAAAGTGCAATTAAAAAGCAGTTGGATTTTATTCATTATAAAGATGTTGTTGAAAATCATTCTAAAACCTTTTGTTCGATGTATGTTTTTCGATCTAGACAACATACAATTTTTACAGAGTTAATTAATAAATTGGCTTTGAGTTCCGAAGATGATAAGCGGTATAAAATTCCCTATAGTTTTAATACATTAGCTTGGGGACACCAAGATATTGCTTTGTATCAATGGAATGCAGAACATGAAGATTTAGATATATTTATGTAGATATTATAAGGTATTTAAATTTGTTGTTTTTGAAACCAAAGTTAGTCTTCATAAGTCTTTCACAAAATATGCTTAGAAACTTTTGACAAAGAAATTGATAACAGTTATTTTAAAACATATGAAAAACGACTTTCCACTTTTAAAAAATGGAAAGGAAAATTGAAACCAGAAGTGTTAGCTGGAGCTGGCTTTTACTATACTTCAATCAGTGATATTTGTAAATGTTTTTATTGTGGTATTGAAATTTTTGATTGGTTAAGTTATGATGATCCTATTGTGGAGCATAAGAAATTTGCTAGGAATTGTGATTTAAATAACTGTTTATGGAAAAATAGGAATCGAATAATTGTAACCATTCAAAATAAGTCTTCAAGCTACACATTTTATATAGTATTATTAATATCCTTATTTATGAACTTTTACATATATTTAAATTAAGTATTTTATTGTTATTTTTTTACAACTGCTTTTGCTTTCGTGGTGAAAGTATCTGCTTAATGTTAATAAATTTGGAATATAATTATTAATTTGTTTTAATGACTATCAGTAGATCTCAATTTATTCTTCTTTATTTTATTTTCCAAAATGTTTTTTATGTTCATCATCCCCCTGGCGTAACACAGTGTGAAATATGTTTTTCTAATAAAACAGACGTCACTCTAAGTAAATATTGTAAATTTATGAAAATTGGATTAATTAACAATAGTATAAATGGAAATGAAAATGCAAGTAAATTTTTTAAAATTTTGTATCATTATCCAAATCGATCTATTTTTGATACAAATTGGATAGAAAGGTTAGAGTTTAAAAATAATCAGTTACAAATTTTAACCCCCAACTGTACCAATTATTATGACGGATTCAAAAATTATTACTTTTCCATCATTAGTGTTACATTAAACTTTGCATTATTTTTATACATTACCATTTTAATTATTTATCTTTATTACAAATTTCAAACTGGAAATCTATTTTTTCATTAATCCATTTTAATCGAAACTTTAAAGAAAGTGGGGATGAGAATATTTAAGTACAAGAATAACACAATATGTTTCAGTCTCGTTTAGTCATTATGAACAACGCCGTGGTTCATAAACCTTTGGAAACGCTTCTTAATTGAAAAATTTATTTTTTAAATAATTCTTTGTCAAAATTTGTTCTTGTTGGCATTAGTTTAAATGATTTTTCTCCAAAAATTGTAATTGGTGGAAAAACTGGATTTTCAATCGCACTAACCGAAGAAAATTGGAAAGACATTTGTTTTCATCAAGGAATTATTGTAAACAATTTCTACTTTCCTCAAGTTCATCAAACCAGTGTGAATATAAACAACATTCATCTGCAGGTTCAGAAAATAAATGATATCCCTGTTCTACAAATTACAAAAGGCCCACACTTCATATACTTAGGACAAGAGTCTTTGGACAATTTGTGGCGATTAAAGGAAATTATTGATTATAGATTATCTATACTTAAAAGGCATGAATTCAATACATATTTCAAAATATTTCAAAATAATATTTCAGCTGATTGTGGCGACTTGTGTACGCATGTTTATAATATAATAAGTCCAACAGAAAATCCTAACAGTGAAAATGTTTCAACTATGATGGAATTACTTGCTTTATATCCTGAACAAATGGAAAACAAATTGAAGCAAAATGGAACAAAACGAAAATATTACGAAGAAAACAATGAAAATGGATCAAAAAGAAAATATTACGAAGAAAACAATATCTTTTCTGGAAGAGAACAATAAGGTGCATGTGTTAGTGAAGTGGAGCTTTGCTTACAGACAAGCCCGTAGGAGTAACTTTCAGATGTGGTACTTAGATAGACTCCGTTTTGAAAAAAGAATATATGATTGTAAACTTATTCTAGATTCGATATTATCTAAGGAACATAGAAATAAAATATATTTGACACGTTTTAATAAAAATTGTATTTGATGTTTTACTTAATAAAATTTTAGTTTCCTAAATGTGAATTTTATTTGAAATTAATTAGCACATTAAGACTTTGTAATTTGTATCAGCTAAAGCATAAAGTGAGGAACAGAAATAAAACAAATTTAACTAAAATTTAATTTCAATTTAATTAAACAATATTTTTTTATCAATCCATGTATTATATTTTTTATCAAGTCCTAACCATTTCACATAAACTTTGTTTCCCTTCCTTCTCAAAATCTTCTCAATAAGATACACATCGGTATGCTTTACTTTTAGTAATTCTTGCTCATAAAAACCACCCAGAATGTCCTGATTATCTTCGTCTTGAATTAAATATGTCCAAGGGTTTGTCATCTTAACTTCTTTAATGTGGAATATCTCATTTGACCAATTTGGTGTGTAACCGTTTGAAAATGCCTCTCGATGCTTGCTTATTCGTACGTGATCACCCACTTTAATCTTTGGAGATTTTATATCTAACGTTTTAGCATGAGTAAATGCAGATTTCAAGATTCTATTTTCATTTGTTTTATTTACTTGTTTTGGCTTCATTCCTATTGAAGAATGTTATAATCTTTTACAATATCCGCTAATATATTAAACCATTTGTAATTTCCTTGAATGCTAAATATTTTCCACATATTATTCTTTAAAGTCCTGTTCACTCTTTCTACTATACTCGCTTTCAAATTGGAAAACGTGCTATAATGATTAATTCGAAATTGTTGCATCAAATTTTGAAAATTTACATTGAAAAACTCTCTCCCTCTGTCCGTTTGCAAGTTTTTTGGTGGAGTTTTTGCACTGATTAATATTTTTTTCATGGCCGCTGTTACGTCTTTTCCAGATTTAGATTTTACCGGTTCGGCCCAAACATACTTAGAAAATACATTTATGGTAATCAAGATATATTTAAATCCCTTATTAAATTTGGCATAGGGTAATATTTCAACCAAATCAGCTTGAAAAAGATCATTTAACCCTTTCCCTACCACCCTTCTGCGTTTGTAGTTTTTTCTAGCAGGTTTATGTAATTTATTAACGACTTGTTGTTTAACGGTTGTCATGACAACAAACTTGTTTATTCAATTTTAAGGAAGTTCACTCTCTATGTTTTGTAATAATTCGAAATATAACTTTTATATGTTTTTTCCCATTCATTCAATTTATCAATTTGTATTGTATAACTTTTTTCATTTAAAACTTTACTAATTTTAGTAATCTCCTTTTCTAACGCATTAAAGGATTTTTTATCTCTCCAGTTAAGAAAGTAGTTGATCTACTATCACTATTTTTGAATTCCTCCTCTGTTTTATTTAATTCTTGTTCTAATTTCTTAATTACACTGGACATTATATTTTCCAAGGAAATATATTGTTGATTTTCTTCCAAAGTGAGTTGGTCAATTGTTCTACTGTTAAGAATGCTATTTTGATTTCTTTTTTTTTCATCATCTAACCTTTTTATAAAAGTTCTTAATTGTTTAATTTTTTCCTTGTGTTTTTCAATTATTACTTCTCTTATATTTGTTTCCATTATTTTATTAATTTTGTTGATATCATCACTTAATTTTTTGTCTTCCTTTTTAACATGTTCATTTAAAAATTGCAAATCTTTACTTATTTGATTTAGCGTTAGCAACTGTTTATTAACGTTTTCAATTGAGGTATAACATCCTTTAATCTGGTTTTCATACTTTAAAAAATTTTCATCAAAAACCTTAAGATTTTTAGCAAAGATTTCATTATTTGTTTCATTTTCACCTAATCTCCTTTTTAAATTATTAATGTCACTTATTCTCTCTTGATTTTATTTTGAAATATGGCGTCCAAATTTATCATCTGTCATGTTGAGCTTTCATTAAACAATAAATATGATTATATTTGATAGCTGTTATTTATAGTATTACTTTATCTTCTCTTAATTCTTCAATAATAGAGGTAATCTCGTTACTATGAGCATTATTTCCCGCATCACTTGATGAAATTAATAAACGTAGCCTATCAACAATTTCGTTTACATTATTCCAGTATACATAGTCTGTATTTGATCTGTTTGTTTTCAAAATTAATCCCTTTCCTGTAGATTTGGCTCTAGTTGTTCTAAACGGAGGTTTTGGTTTGTTAAATGCTGTAACTAATCTTGGCAAGGTTTTTGTCTTTGTAATCCCCTTTCTTTGTAAATATGGTCCTATTATTGTAACATATTTGTGTGATGTATTTCCTTGAACTTGTTCATTTGAATCAAAATTCCTACGATATACATTTGTTTTAGCTAGAATGTTCATGTAATTATCTAAATCTTCCTTCTTATAACCTTTCGGTTCTTTTTTGAAAAGCAATTCGTATAAACCTGGCGTGCCTGTGTACGTTATTCCTCCCACTTTAATGTCTTTTCCAATAATTTCTACCGGTATCTGTGTTAAACCAAAAGAAAACTTATCCGTTTCGAGGTCATGAACTATTCCATAATAATGGTCAAATTTATGTTGTGTATCTTTCACACCCTCATCAATATATGATCTGGGTAATTCATGAAAATCTGCTAAGTAATCTTTATATGATGGTGTACCAACATAGGTTTGAATTGTTTTTCTAGTTTGTTTCAATATGTCTGACAAGTTTAAATTTGTTGTTGTGTCACTAGAAGGATCTGAAGTTTCTGCTATAACAGTTGATGACAATGGTTGTACTACAGAAGAGGAAGAAGTGATACTACTGTCATTTAAAAATGTTGGTAGTTCTGTAGGGAGTAACGGAGTTTTTCCTGTTTTCTGAATATTTTTCGTCGGAGTTGATGTTTTATAAAGCTTTGTAGGTGTTTTGAAATCTTCATACTTTGAAACTCTTTCTTCTTTTAAATCGAATGGTTCGGATTTACCAATACTTGAAATTAGCTGTTTAAGTGGTTGTGTTATTGGTCTATAAGTTTGTTCTAATTCGGACTGAGCAGTAGAAGTAGCTAATTTCAAGCTTTGATATTTCTGCTTCACGGCTTGTCTCGAGCTAAACGTTTATCCATGCTGTACAAGTTTTAAATGAAATAAAACTACAAATTTTTTACTTTTATAAATATATAAAGGAATCGAATTTACTCCTATATCTGCCGTGATTTACTTTACAATCTTTGTCAATTACAAGAAAGCCATATGGATCCATCCAACAGTTAGCACAAATATTTTTAAACTGATCAAATGTCATATCCAATATACAGTGGTCATTATATATATGTTTTAAACTCAAACAGTCCTGTTTAAATAAAATTAATAAGTTTGCATTTTCTCGAATTAGACGTTTAAGGATTGAGGAATATCCTTGAAAAATAAAAAAACAATCGGTGTTTCTATGCCTTCCATGCGTGAAATAGTCCCTAATAATAGATTGATTATGACAAGGAATATCATCAAAAATGATAACGGAATTTGGCGTTATCTCATGAGGTGAAATAATGTTCTCATCGCTATCATATTCAAAGCATACAATTTCTTTCATAGGCTTTAACAACTTTCTTAAATATTCATATTTTGGTTGATCTAATGACTTTGAATAAACATAGACACTTTCAAACCTAATTCCATTAGGATGCTCGAGCAGTGTAAGCATAACGTTGGTTTTACCGCTACCACTGCAACCAACTATAGGCCCTCTTTTTGAACCACCGCAAAATAAGTCACCATGCTTTCTCAACTGTTTACTTAAAATTTTTTCGTCATGATTATTTACTGGTAATGAGAATTTTTGTGTTTTAATCCTCATTCTTAATCACACTAGTAAATATTTTTAGCTGTAAAAGTATTTATACCAGAAAAATGTCAATGTGCTTTTAGTATAAAAAGAACTTCAATGACTGTGGGTCGTCATAAGTTGAAAAAAACTATTAAAACACGTAATAGAAAAGGCTCTGGTTTAGTAAATAAATTAATTAGTAAACTACCTTTCGAAGTTCATATACCAGGATATAATTATTGTGGTCCCGGCACCAACTTGGAAAAAAGATTAACTAGAGGTGACGTTGGTATAAATCCATTGGATTCCGCTTGCAAAGAACATGATATATCTTACTCTCAGACTGAAGATTTATCAAAAAGACACATATCTGACCAAATATTAGAAAAAAAAGCCTGGGATAGGGTAAAAGCTAAAGATTCTTCTATTGGTGAAAAAATCGCAGCTTTAAGTGTTGCAGGAATAATGAAGGGTAAAAGAAAGTTCGGTTTGGGATTAAAAAATACAAAAGGGGGTAAACTTAAATTGAGAAAAAAACGTATCATTCGAACACCCAAAAAAATTGGAGGATTTCTACCTCTTTTGTTTCCCATTCTTGGCGCCCTGGGTGCACTAGGTGGAGGCGCGGCAGGAATTGCTAAGGCAGTAAATGATGCTAAAGCAGCTAAACAGCAACTAGAAGAAATACATAGACATAATATTGCAATGGAAAATGCTTCTAAAGAAGGCAAAGGATTATATATTAGACCATATAAAGGAAAGGGACTATTTATTAGACCTTATAAAGGAGGATCCGTCAAAATGAAAGCAATCAGACAAAAAAAAACTCAAAATAAGTTTTCCAAAAAGAGCACTTACGAACAATGATATTATTAAATATGTAAAGCTGTTAAAAATAACTGGCTTTAGAGGTGTTTTTATGCTCGATGAACTTCCAAAAAAAATTAATCTGAAAGAATGTGGTATTGTAAATTTGGATAAAAAACAAAATAAAGGATCTCATTGGACTGCTTATATTAAAAATAACAAAAATGTAATATATTTTGATAGTTATGGAAATTTAAAACCACCTTTTGAACTTCTCAAATATTTTAATTCGAATGGCAAAGTGGATGTATTTTATACTTATGAAAATAAACAAAAATTTAATTCATATAACTGTGGTCAACTATCCCTAAAATTTTTGCAAAAAAATATATAAACTCATTATTTATTGTAATATCTCATTCATAAATAAACTGCAATGTCTACCACAATTGCCATATCAGGAAACAGTTCTGTTTTGTCTGCTGATTTTAATCCGCCCATATATTTAGAGGATGAAAAACAATATTACCTGGGTTTAGCTGATTTTGAAACGTTTATGACTATCCCCAATATAAAAGAAGGATATAATAAATTTTATATAGATAATAAAGTAATTGTTATTCCCGACGGAACTTATGACATTACAGATATAGAAACATACATAAGAGAAAGTATAGAAGATTTATTTCCGAATGAAAAAATTTTTTTCTTTTAAAAGCAAATGTTAATACTCTAAAAACTTTTTTAATGTGTAGTAGAATAATTGATTTTACCAAGGAAGATTCGATAGGAAAAATGTTGGGTTTTAATAGCAGGATACTAGAAGCTATGAAAGAGGAAGAATCAGATAATGTTGCAAAAATAACTAAGGTGAATGCTATTTGTATTGACTGTAATATTTGTGTCGGTTCTTACAATAATGGTAAACCTGTTCATTTTATTCACCAGTTTTATCCAACTGTAGCTCCAGGGTATAAAATAGTTGAATCTCCTTTGCCCATTTTGTATTTTCCAGTTAGCGTCAAAGCAATTAACAATATAACAGTTAAAATAGTTGATCAAGACGGAGAACTTATCAGTTTTAGAGGAGAAACTATAACAGTAAGGTTACATTTACAAACAAGTGAAATATAAAATGGTTGTTAGATATAATAGAGCCCTTGGGATGAGACTTGCCCCTACCACTATCAACAAAGTAAAAACTTATAAAAAGAAAAAGCCTAAACAACAGTTCAGTATCAAATCCAACACCAACAAGTTAAGACGAGATAATCGTAAATTTCTCACATCCTTGGGTTTCACTGTTTTAAAATAATGAACATATTAAACGTAAACGAAAAGCTTTATGTAGACAATTCCATCGTCAGTTCTGAGCTTCACACGTATCAACCATATATTTCTTCAAAATTCGATTACAATGATGAAATAAGGATCCCAATTCAAGAACTCGATGCTTACACTCTACCATCAGATAGTTTACTTTATATCGAAGGAAAATTAACTAATACAGAAGGTAAATATAAGAAAGAATTGCTATTTATTAACAATGGTATAGCCTTTTTGTTCAGAGAAATCCGCTATGAACTAAACGGAATTACTATAGATTCAATAAGAAATGTTGGATTAGCATCAACCTTAAAAAGCTACCTTTCTCACAATACCAACGAAAGTTTAAAACTGGAAAATGCAGGTTGGTTTCCACATCGGAAAGAAGGTGATACAATTTTAGTTGATAATGATGGAAAATTCTCCGTATCCATACCACTAAAAATGCTTTTAGGATTTTTTGAAGATTACAGAAAAATTATTATGAATATGAAACAGGAATTGGTTCTTATTAGATCAACTGATGATTTAGATGGTGTTATTTTCAAAGAAGATCCGGCACACCTTGTTACTGCTCCTGACACTCCATTGCTTACTTTCGATAAAATTTATTGGAAAGTTCCTCACATTCTAGTTGATATGCCACAACAACTTGCTCTATCAAAAATATTAGAATCAAATAAAGATATATTGATAGGATTCAGGAGTTGGGAACTTGTTGAATATTCTTCTCTAACCGAAACAACCCGTCACACATGGCCGGTAAAAACAATTAGTAAACTAGAAGCTCCTCGTCATGTTGTGATTGGCTTTCAAGAAAACAGAAAAGGGAACATTGTTAAAGATATGAGTAAATTTGACAATATTACCTTGTCAAATATTAGAGTATATTTAAATTCTGAAAGATATCCTTATCACGATTTGTACTTAAATTTCGAAGAAAACAAATTTTCTGCTTTATACGAAATGTTTGCCATCTTTAGACAGTCTTACTATGGTGTTCCAAATGAACCCATTTTTAATCCTGAACAATTCAAAAACATTAGTCCTATTACACATATTGATTGCTCCCATCAAAAAGAAACAATTCAAACGGGATCCGTAGTAATGAGAATTGAATTTGAGACACACAATGCAATTAAAAAAGATACTTCTGCTTATTGTCTTATTTTACATGACAAATTATTTAGCTACAACCCTCTTACTAAAATTGTGAAACAATTATAAACTTTATCCCCACTATTTTCATATTTCGATTTAATTTAAAGAAATTTTCAAAAGCTTTTAGTTTTATTCATGACATCAAAACTACAACTACAAATTGAAAAATTTATTTTTAAAATTAATCAACTGAAAGAAGAAATTGCAAATTATTCAAGTAAAAAAAGTCTCATTAAAAAATTTGCTGCTTTGAAAATATGAGATTGGTTATAGATATTCAAGGATTCAAGGATGAAAAAAATAAATTTATACCGAAAGAGCTTGCAGCTTTTGATGGTTATGAAATGACTCATTACATTTTTAAAAAGCCTTTTCCAATGGAGTTTCTTTCACCTGATTGTTACAAGCAGGCGGTATGGTTAACGAAAAATTATCATTATATACATTGGAATAATGGATTTACTCCATTACATCATTTCCCAAAAATAATTGAAACACTTACGAAGAAAGCAGATTTTGTTTTTGTAAAAGGAAGCGAAAAAAAGGATTTTATACAGAAATATTCTAAAAAGCCTGTGATTGAAATAGATGAACAACCAGGGCTAAAGCTAATGGAACCAAAATGCTTCTATCATTCAAAATCACCTTGTATGTGTGCTTTGACAAATGTGTTATTTTTATATGACAATTGTTTTATGAATGAATAAAAATATAAAAAAACTTAATTACCTTTTTATTTTGCATTAACCAACCATGATTGAATACAATTAATATGATACCTTAAATCTAATTTTCTAAATTCATTTAAAAGTTCATACTCATTTTTATATTTTAAATAATCATTACAAAATTTAGCGGCTAATTTACATTGTTCCATTCGATCTATATTATTAACATATGCTGACAAATCTTGTGCTTCTGCGTCTTCTTCGCCTACAATTGATAAATATTGGAAGTATGCAGCAGATATAATAAACTCTTCATACATTTCAGTAACCATTTGCTCCATTGTAAATATTATTAAATTTATTCTTCCTTTTCAATTTCTTGAAGAATAGTATCCTCGTCAATAAATTGCTTCAAGTCTTTTAAATAGTAACCAAAGCCAATATCTTTTAGATCTTGAATAAGTTGAAAAAAATGTAATGTTTCAATGTATTTGTTGCAACAGAGGGCAGCCTTTACGAATTCCGCAGATTGATTTCAATAAAAGTCTATCCACTCCGGACCACTTGCCATACAATATGAGAAATAGGTTTTTGAAAGATTACTAAATTTCTCCTCTAATAATTTAACTGCAATCAGCAACTCAGCCGTTTCATTTATTTAACATAATATTTTAAATATGTAGGGGGACGTCTCTTGCGAATAGGATTAACTTTCCTTGATAATACCTGTTTTTTATCTTCGTATAATTGAAACCTCTTTTGGGTTGCAATAATAGCAGGTATAAATTGGCAATCTTCTCCTATAAATTCTATTAGGTGGCTTAATTCTCCTACAAAGTATGATTTCCCAAATGTATTGAAAAACGTAGTAAGGCTTATAATTCCTTCTAAATAATCATCACAACAGTCAATTGCTTCCAAATAATCTCGTTTCAGTGGATAAAACAGCTTGGTGTATTCATCTTTCGAAATCACTTCAAAGAAATTGAGATATTTAACTTTTAACTCTCTGATAGTTGTAGTTAATTTTTCGCGATTACACATAATTCAGTTATTACTTAACACATTTTTTTTTTGTTTTATACAAAATTGGTGGAAAAATCCAAAAATAACTTTTTACGCAACTCGAGCACAGCTTAGTAAATGTACCTCGGCATACTAAAATTATCATGATGCACCTATTTATAAGACTTAAGAATGCAAAATCAAATGTGCGAGAACAAAGAGAAAAAATTAAAAATATGATGCGAATGAGAATAAAAGGGGAGGAAGTTAAGAATGAGGGACATGAGAGAGAGCAAGAGGAGGAGGAGGAGGCGCTCCCCTATTATAACTACTGATGTGTGGCCTTTCTGTTGACGTCCAAAGAACAAGGGATATGTGATATTTATTTTGATATACCTACTATTGTCCGTATATCTTCATTTACTGGTTCCATCTGTTGGCAACATCATTTCGAATTATAGATTTTTGGAATACTTTTTTATATAAATATACCTACATTTTTTCTGCTTTACTGAAATGTTCAAACGTTGGGTTTTTCACATTAAATTTTTAAGATCGGAAAAACCCTGGGGTTCGAACGTAGGCTTCCATGTACTTTTGTCTAAATAACATCTCGGCGAACAATTATTATTTTTAAAATTTTGTTTTCGAGACCACCGAGACTTTCGAGACCGATTCCGATACTAAGTAGGTCTCGGTCTCGAAGCATCGAGATCGATACCGAGACCGTAAACGTTTTCTGAGACCGAGACTGATTCACTCTCGGTCTCGCGAACCCCTATTCAAAAGCTCGGTTGCCAAAACAACGTGACGTCACCAGCACTAGCCCGTTTCGACCGCTGTTGATCTGTCAGACAGGGGTAGCTGATTTCTTTCTGCTTCGGTTGGTCATTCCTACTCTTTTTTATGGTGTCGTGTCCTCTCCACAATTCGTAATTAAATTAGTATGGTTTTTAATCCTGTAATTGGTGATTCATCGAACGATAGTAGATTTTTCGCGAATTAAATTACGTACGTTTGGTCGGCTTTGGTAGATTAGATTTTATATTTGTATAGTTTTGTTTGTTGTATTTTGTATAGTTACATATGCATGTTTAGCACTGGTAAATGACAAAGGGTTTTGGTGGTGGTAAAGTGTTAGGTGGTATTGTACATTTTATACAGTCGATAATATGAATCTGACAAACGATATTTTACAGTTTAATCGAGATGCCGCGCGTCGTTTGGTCGGTGGACGGATGAAGACCAACGATATATTTTAATGTGGAGGCTAACATTTGACTTATCTATTTCCGCACAAAACGAAGTTAAAAAAAAAGGTAAAACATGGAATGTAAATTTTAAAAGTTCCTGGTTTTCGACGTGCAAATGACCATGTAATAGCCAAATTTTACAAAAATGATGTTGCTAGCCTTGTCTGCTCTTCTCCAGTATTTTATATGTGTCAAAGTCACTGCATGAAGTCATGAAGCTTCCGGAGAACATATAAAAAGCGAATTGTTTTTAAATGCTTTCGAGAAAAGTCGAAATACAACAGCATATGCTTTAAAGGAAAATACCAAATTTTATAAGATTCATTTCAAATAAAATGTCCGTTGAAATAACTTCCTCTGCACAGTCGTTGAAATAGCCTTGTTCCTAGCCCAACAATTGGAGTTTCGCGGTCATGATAAAAGCAGCGAATAAGAGTAAATGCAATAAGGCTTAAAGAATTTTCCAAATGTCGAATTTTTTTGCAAGTCTTAATGGAATTTCATCATTTTTCCATCATTCAGCAGAACGTACATATGCCCTTGCCTCAACATCTACAAGACGCATGCCTACTATTACAGAGACTAGATAGTTTTCATCTTCAAAATTGATTAGCTTAATCCTTCAAGATTGTCATAAATTAAAAGAAGTTTTTGACTCTGGGCTTTCTAGGAGAAATGAACTATTTAGAGTTTACGTTTCTGGCGTTGGTTTTTAATGATATTTTCAGCAACACTGAAATGCTATTTGACATTCTATAACAAAATCTCTTGACATTCGTTTTTTTTGCGAAAAAGCCAAAAAAAAAAATGTTTTGACATTCTAAACCCAACAAATAATCTAAACATATTCAAAATTCGTTTTTGTATAGCCAATATAAAGTGTAGCACTGATATGTTCAGCAATCAATCAGGGCAAATTCAATAACAAACAGTTGGAAACGGCAATCCGCCCGCCTTTCACACGAAGAGATTAGGGAAATTTACATTTTTTATGAAATATTAAACTATATTTTAATGGAAATGACCCTAAGGTTTCAAGATGGTGAAAAACTAATTGTACTCGTCTTTCAACTAGTTGACTGCACTGATAAAGACTTTCAAGTCAGAAGCACGTGTCTATAGTTAGCCATATACACTGTGTCCCAGATTCGCTTCTCTATATAGGGATCTCGGCTCCTATTATACCTACAGCAAAGGTTAAATGGGGAAAGTTTTAAAGGAAACTTATTGCATTCGATATCTGGCTTCAGATTTACGATCGATCAATAAGTTTGGGAAATATCGGCGAAAAACCGAAAATGGCGGATTTCGTTTTTCACCAATATATCCAGAACGGTAAATTTGACAGCTGTCAAAATGTGACATTATTCGGACACATTTTTAAGACAAATAAGATGACGTATACGACACGTCTTCATTGTTTTTTGTTAACCCTCAACCCGCCTCTACTTTCATTTTTCTTATGACCGTCATATTGGATTTTTCGATTTTTGGAAAGAGCCTAAAATTTCCAGTCTAGTGATATTTCACAAGTGCATTAAAGATTTTAGTGTTATCAAAATATCACACTTTGTAAATTAGGTTTCAATGTTTTTAAAGGAGGCCATGATTTATTTGTCACAAGATTACATTAATAAGTAAGTAATGTATTGAACGCATTGAATTTTCAATACAACATGAACGTAAATAACGACTTAAAAAATCTAAATGAGCTTTAACTACTTTGTAACTGGGTAACATTAATTTACATATCTGCAAAATGACGTTCATTTGTATCGAGACATTTTTGACAATTGGTGACTGTTTTTCTACAACCCTGGTAAATGTATTTCGGTTAATATTTCTAAATGTGTCCAGAACTCTTTGTCTCAGGATTTCTATGGTCACGGGGGGATCAAATTCATAGATTTCATTCTTCGTGTGACCCCAGAGGTAGAAATCCAAGGGCGACAGGTCAGGGGATCTAGGAGGCCAAGATATTGGACCATTTAAAGAAATTATTCTTTCTTCAAACTGCTCTCTTAAGAAGTTCCTGACTTGAATGGTATTGTGAGCCGGACATCCGTCTTGTTGAAACCAAGTTCTTCTTAATTCATCTTCCGTTAGAATAGCTCGTAAGGCTGGTACAACCTGGTTTCGCAAAAGCTCTAGGTACCTCTGCCCGTTTAGGTTGTAGTCAAACAAAAATGGTCCAATAAGTCGATTTCCTGAAATGATTAATAATTTTTAAATAGGTGCCCAACAGTCAAGGGCGGCAGGGTCGGCCGGATGGTACTAGAAACTATAAATTATAAAGGGAAAATTATCTTTATTAAAAAGTAGATATTTTCTTTCCAAAAATAATTATCGAAACATCCCGTAATGATTGAGCTTGTATACAGTTGATATAAAAATCTTAAACATCTCTTTAAGGATCATGTTTCATCTGATGTGAGTTTTACCTAATTTTTAGAAATGTGTGCCACATGTTAAAAAGGCAGGCATGGTTTGACGCGTATATATAAGTCCATAATATAGTCATGCACACACACGCACACACACACACACACACCCACACACAACACAAACACAAACACACACACACACACAAACACACATCTACACACACCACACACGCACCCCTACACTTACACCACACAAGCACACACCACACACGCACACGCCGCGCACGCTCACACCACACACGCACACATCACACACGCATACACCACACACGCACACACCACACTCGCACACACCACACTCGCACAGACTTTTATACATTAAATAAATAAATATTAATGTCACTTTTCTTGATATACTTACATACATATATGTATGTATCCAAATATTCATTTACTTACCATACCTTCTTAAACAATACCACTGCTTCGAAACTGCAGTATACCATTTTTAAAATGTTGTTTTTATTTGTTGTTAATTTATTTTTATTTTAAAATTTGTATTATTTATCTACATAATTAAAAAAAACAATTGACATTTATTATCTTCTTTATAAAAAGATCTTTATTCTAGAAAATGAAAATTTTCTAGAACAAGCCATTTTGTTCTGCCATAATGGCTCCTCACCAAAATTTTACCAGTTTAGGTCCATATAGTTTGTAAATTGAGAGTTCAATCTTACATCAAGATTTTTGACGTCCTATTGATTTTCGCGTGTTTCCTTAAATAATCCATAAATTGACCCTTTTTGTTACTTTGACGAATCTGAATTAGGGACCTATCATAAGAATATATCTTAAGCGGACACCTTCAGGACTGTTAAAATATTTCTGCCTAATAGAGGTGTCCGCCTATGGGAAAAATTTAGCCAAATGCTATATTTATCTAAAGTATATGTTTATTTGTAAAGGACATATAATTAAACAACATACTAAAGGACATAATATCACGTAAGTAGTTAACTAAATAAAATCATGAGCAACATTAATTAGGAAACACTAAAAAAATCTAATAACGTAGTTTGGTGAGTTTTTGTTTCAAAGTTACTATCTTGAAAATATAATTCTAAATCAGATAACATCCCCATTGCTCGAACGTCTCCTTTATTTTTGGCAAATTCTTGTAATTCTTTTACCAAACCAGTGGCTTGTTGAGAACTTGTTTTATTTGTTTGATTACTGTTTGCTAATAGAAGTATTTTAAGTTTGTTTTTAAACTGTGAAATATTTAATCAACAACAAAAGTTATGGTACGAGCGGTGATCGAACCCGCACCTCTGGATCTCTAGCCTATTGCTCTAAGCAATTGCGCTATCGTACCACTGATAAGCAATTCGTTAGAACTTGTATATATTTAAACCAACCAGTACCGTAACCATTGTTGATCCTGCCAAATATTCTAACCTTATGGCGCGGCGTTACTGACTCAGTGGTGGCTCGTGGGTAAAAAAATAGGGGAAGTGTAAGTTAAAAAAAAGTATGACAAGCAAGGTCTAAAATGGACACCGGATCCAAAACATTTTTTGCAAATATCCACTACTACACAGCCACTCAAATTCAGAAAACCAAGAATTTTTTAAATGAATATTGTAAGATTTAGCATAATTTTTAATGCCTTTTTTAGCACTAATTGTCAGCACGCTTGTCTGTCGACCCATAATTAAAACGTCTTTTTTGTCATCTTCTTTCCAACGGGAAAATGGAGTTTCTGACAAACTAAAAACAATGTCACTAACGCAGTGGCGGCTCATGGATTTAAGAATGGGTGAAGCGCAGCGTAGGTAGATGTACAGCGCCGCAGGAATATTTTCGAGGTGCCACACCCAAAATTGTTTGTTTTTGCTTGTTTTTGACGTTTTTATGATGTTAATTATCCATAGCTTTGGAGCGTTTTTTAATACTTAGGGGAAATAATATGAATTTATAAGATTTTAAATACATTTTTTTGTTCTTAAAAACAGTTATGTACCTATATCTTCAAGCTAATTTCGATTCGATCGATGCAAAACTACTTCCGCATCCGATGGTTCGAACGCACTAATTTACATTAATTCTATAACAAGCGCCTGCAGCAGCAGTCTTATGTCGCTCCCATCTCTATTTGGCTTACGGATATTCCTCATTGCGTTGCCATAGCAACTGCTGTAAACAAATCTAAGCGCCAAAGCCGGCATGCGGGGGGAGTCTGATGCGGTATTTGTTACTGCTGATTGTGATTCCTCAACGGTCGCTCTTATGAAAAGGTGTTCAGCGCACTACGTTTTTAAGTCATTATTATTTTTTGAGTATATAACGCGCTAGTTTCGAAAGAAAATAATGGTATAATTAAGTAAATAAGGTGAATTTATATAAAACATACTACATTTTTATAATAAAAATGTAGATTATAATATGCTTAATATTTTAAAAATATTTTTATTTTTAAATAAATTGATTAGATAATGTAAGCCGCCACTGAACCAGGGGTGTCTCTAGGATTTTATTTTGGGAGGGGAGAAAGCACAAATTGCCAACTCCTACTATACAAATTTCCCAACTTCAGTTTTTTATATATTAGTTGTGCCCTTGCAGTGGCGGCACCTCAAAATTCGGAACCTCCCGCAATCTCACGACTAAGAGCCCCATATACAGAAATCTGAAAATAAATAGTGATAAAAAAATAAATAAAATGTCATCTATACCTTTCTTCGCGCTCCTTGGGCATTGCTTCCTCTTGCTGTATGGTAGGTCCGTCACTATGTGCTTTTTTTCTCAGTGGTCGTATTAATAGTACGAATATATTTTTTTCTTGCGTTCTGGTTTTTTTTAGAGCCTGGCGGAAACATAGCAACAATACTTTCTAAATTTTTAAAGGTAATATTTCTTTTGTCAATAGGGGAATTTAAAATTGTACCCAAAGGACCAATTATTTCTTAAATATGTTCAAAATTTGTAGTTTAACCGGTTGATAACGTGTCCAAAATTTATTTGAAATCTCGCCTTTAAAAACTATTTAATTCTAGGTTAGTTGTGGAATTGCGATATTCATCAATATTTTTTAGTAAGATTCTTCTCCTTTGGTATTTTAAAAAATCAGTATGAGGATCAATATCCAGCTTTTTGGCAAAAACAACTGCGCTTTCAATCATACTATCCAGACTATTAGTGTCAGTTCTAACGGAATTTAAATGATAAGAAGTTGTTCTAATAATATGTTAATGCAATCAATAATATTTATATTAGGTGATTCTATAGTTTCAGTAAGAATTTTTATTTTAGACAAAAATGTTTTTTAGCAAGAAAAGACATGTTATAAAATCAAAATTTGACATTTTTTTGTACAGCCCCAAATGCTTCAGTCCATGTGGGGGCGTCGAAATCTCCGTTTTTGAAAAGATCCGGTAATACCTCTATGATTTGCTCTATTGACTGATTTAATGCTTTTACTGACCCTGCCTTTGCAGTCCACCTAGTTTTAGAACGATTTTTAAGTTGGACAGCATTATCTATTTTTTCAATTTTGCACTTGACGTGTTTAAATCGCTTAGTGCTTGATGAAAAAAAAAAACGTAAAGCTCCTCAAGTACGTTAAAAAATTCTCTAACATGCTTATGTTACATACATGTTCTAACACAGTGTTGGTCTTCACATGGAATATAAAGTACATTGTGTTCAAGAATATCTGTTATTTTCTTTTGAACGCCATTAAAACGCCCAGACATATTGCTGGCAAAGTATTGGTAATTTTCTATTTTCAAACCACAATTGACTAAAATTACCCTCACAAGCTCCATCTGATTTTCGAAAACCCAACCCAAGAGTACCTAATGTTCTTACCGTATCCATTCAAATACGCAAAAAGTTTTAATGGATACGGTAAGAAGAAAATAAGAGAAATTTTAATTTTCTATTCTTGGATCAGGGCTAGTCTCTTTTTTTTGTCCAGTAGAACCTCAATGTGTGTCGCTCTTTAATTAAAAAATTAGCCATAGTCATTTAATGAGGCTTTATGTGCTTTTGAAGAAAAGTGTTGTTGAAATTTGCCCATTTTTTTATCCCAGAGCTTTTCATTTTTCCCCATGATTTTACACCCCCTTCTATCCACGTTGTTTTACTTTTTTCTCGACCTGTACCAGTTTGAAATGAAAAGCATACGAAACCGAAAGCAGCATCTTTTATAGTGCTATATTCTAAATATTTAAATTAATGGTACCAACGTGCATTAAATCGATTTTTTTCATCTGAAGGAAAATTTGCTAAGCGAGGTTAATGTGGACCCATTTGAATCAAATTATGATTTAATTATTGCTTAAATAAGGTCGTGCTGCAGGATCATGACTGCCTATTGATATTTTTCTAAAATATTTTAATTTTCTTTCAAACATTCTGTTATATACAAAAACTTCCCAAGCAAAGATACAAAAGCATTTTTGTCTTCCGACGCACTGGCGGCGAATCCTTTAGGTTGGGTATATTTTTGTCTGTATCAGTTTCCACAGAATGAAGTTCTAATGTAAGTTCTTCTGAATTTGAAGCTGGTTGACTCGTACTTGGTATAACCGCAAATATATTTGTAAGATTAATCGACTTACCTGTGGGATGATTAATCTCAATTATTCGAGCGTCGTAGTCCTTCCATGATTTGCTGGTAGGTACATTTTATTGTGAATCACGCACAAGGTTTAAACAAATAAACAAGTGATAAAAACTTATCGACAGGATACGGAGTATCTCTTACACACATATTTAGTTCATTGTTGTGGCTAACACAATCGCTAGGGCATCGGGGGTGGGTGGGTCCCATCATGGAAGGACTACGACGCTCGAATAATTGAGATTAATCATCCCACAGGTAAGTCGATTAATCTTACAATTATTCAGCGCGTCTCCGTCCTTCCATGATTTGCTGGTAGATGTTCAAAGCTCTTAGCTGCGATTGTGTGTTTCTAATTAAAATCGGATAATAATAGTTAACATGTGCAAATTACTCTAAATAAATATAGGTATGCACAAAAATGTATCCATTTGTTTTTGATAAGATAATATATTCATAATTTTTTCCTTATAACTTTAATTTTAAGTTATAAAATCCAAGAATAGTATAAAAATTATTTTATTTATTTATTTAATTTTTTTCAAACAATTATGTAAATATATAAATATTTTCACATTTTCACTTAAATGTTATAATACATTTTAATTTTAACAACCAAGAATAACTATAACAAACGAATAATGTATATTAGCGATAATATTACACTCTTATTATTAAATACTTATATAATTATATAATTTAAAAAAAATTAAAATTATCATATGATTTTATTTTTTATTATTTAGAATGCATCTCGCAAATTCAGTTCTATCATTAACAGTTGGTTTGTTATAAAACATGTTGAAAACATTTGAGTTTTTTGTCCAACCAGCCGTTGTTAAGATAAGATCTATGTTTAGCCCTGATCGCAAAGCTGCGGATGTTGAAGCATGCCTAACCGAATAGCCCCCAAATATATTTGTATTAATTCCACTTTTAGCTAATATATCTTTTATCCACCTGCTTAATGTCTGAGTGGAGGCAGGGTGATAAGGTTTTTGATACGTGTATATCAGATTATTATCATATCTAAAATTAGCTGATGCTTTTATATAAAAAAGTATTATAGACGCGACACAAAGTTTGGGATTTTCCTTAAAAAAGGGAAAAATAAGAACTGGTTGTTTTTTATTTAGGCCGGAAGTTTTTATAGTAGCACTTATATTTATTTCTATTCTATTTTCGAATTGAGTTATGTTTGGAAGTTCAATTTTTGATAGAGTCTGCATCCTCTGTGCAGAAGTGAGAGCCAAGAGGGTAGTTAATTTTTGAGATAATTGCTTTAACGAGAGTGATTCTAAGGGAAACATATTTTCTAGGTACTCTAAAACTGGGCTTGGGTCCCAAGTGTTTGTGTACTTAGACCTTGAGGGATTATTATTATAAGCCCCTTTTAGAAAACGTTTTATAATTTTTTCGTCATTTGGTGTAAAGTTGAAAATTAAGGCTAATGCAGATCTTGATGTATTTAGTGAGGCATATGAAAGTTTTTCATTTAAAATTTCTAACAAAAAATTCATAACATTATCAAGTGAGTATACATACGGGTTATGTTTTCTTATAAGACAGTATTCCCACCATTTTTTGTAAGTTGTTGTATATTGTTTTAACGATTTTTCTGAAATTGATGAAATCATTATTGGAACAGCTGATTCTGGAATCTTTCTTAACCTCATTGCCTCCCACACAACTTGCCTGCCACCAGGGAAAGGACTTTGTAAAGTGGATGGATTTGCCTAAAAGGGGAACAAAGTAAATTTTTATCTGGTTTGAAAATTATAGGCTTTTCTAGTAAAAGTTTCAAAAAAATAGGATACCATGATTGTGTTGGCCAGTTTGGCACAATAAGAATACCCGTAGCTTGATCTTGTTTTATTTTTTGTAATGTCTGACTGATTAAAGAAAATGGTGGAAAGGCATAAAAATAATAAGAATACCAATTTATTGTGAACGCATCAACTGCAAGGCAGTGTGGATCGGGGTACCAGGACACATATACAGAACATTTTGCATTATTTTCCGATGCAAAAAGGTCAATAGTGGGTTGTCCGTATTGATCAACAATACGTTGGAATATGGTTGGGCTTAACTCAAATTCGGTATTGATAAATTTTGTTCTGGATAAGCAATCTGCTCGTAGATTATTAGATGTATTTATGTATGATGCAAATACATAAATATTTTTTAATTCACACCACTGCCAAATATGAAATCTTATTAAGATTTCGATGTTTTATACTACCCATTTTATTAATGCACGCTATAGCTGTAATATTATCAATACGCAGTAATATATTACAATTATGCTCATATTTTGCTAGAGACCTAAGACCGTTAAAAGCGGCAAGTAATTCTAAGTAATTTATGTGTTTTTTCCTTTCTTCTATATCCCAAAAGCCCTTGGTTTCTTTATTATTTGTATGTGCCCCCCAGCCTGTTTTCGAACTATCAGAATATATTTCTATTGTATAAGATTTCCTTAAAAATATTTTTCCTGATTTATTAATGTTTTCTAACCACCAATTAAACTCTGTTTGTAAATTTGAAGGTATATTAATTTTTTTATTAAAGTCTCTTTTATTTAATTTTAATTGTTGTTGTATAATTTCAAAAGGTTTTGTGTGAAGCCACCCATATTTAAAGGCCGGGGCAATTGACACTAATGTTCCAACAAAAGATGCAAAATCCCGAATTCTGCAACGTTTTTCATTTTTAAAATTTTTAGCTAATTGTTTTACATGTATAATTTTTTTGTTGGGCAGTTTTATGCACAAAAGATTGGAATTAAATAAAAATCCTAAAAACTCAATTTCCTTCGTTGGACATAAAATGGCTTTTTCAAATTTAATTATAAAACCCAGTGCAGCAATTCTACCGTTATTTTTGTAAATTCTAAACATTCAGTATAGGTATCCCCGATAAGTAATATGTCATCTAAATATATAACTAATTTGATTCCAAATTCTTCTCTTAAATATCCTACAACTGGTCTTAATAATTTTGTAAAAATGTAGGGAGCTATATTTAGCCCAAATGGCAAACAACTAAATTCATAAAGTTCGTTTTGAAAAACAAATCGAAGGTATTTTTTATAAGGTTCACTTATAGGTAATGAAAAATAAGCATCCTTCAAATCAATTTTTGTAAAAAAGGCGTCTTTTGTGATTAGTTTAAAATCTGTCCTATGGTCTTCTAATTTAAAGTGTTTTACAGGAATAAATGTATTTAACATTTTTAAATTTAAAATAAAACGATAGCTATTGTCTGGTTTCTTAATTAAAAAGTATGATGAAAGAAACTGATTTGTAACATAATTACACTTAGAAATAGCACCCTTTTTTAATAACTTATTAATAACCTCTATATATATATAGGTAATTTTGAAGAATTAATTAATGGTATAAATCTGTTTTTGTTCCCTTTTTGATAAGGTTTTTTTGAAAAAAATATTTTGATACCCTCTATCCATTGTAATATACCTATAGTATTAGGTAATTTACACCAGGTATTTTTAAAATATTTTAGTCGTCCCGCAGGTTGTATGTTTACCTTTACTTCCGATATTTCGAGGTCCGGTATCTGGGCTGGAATTCGCGCCGCCTCTGTTCCCCTTTCTGTTCGTTGGATCTCCTCGATTGTTCCTTCCTTACCGGCGCCGGCGATCTGCTTCTCCTCTTCAACCTCTTCTTGTACTGCGGAACTCTGGAGTTTAAATAATTGGATTTTAAACCAGAAGGACCAGGTGTAGCATTAAAGGTAGTCTTGGGTTTTTTGATTTCGTCACCTGCTTTTCGTACATTCTGGCATAATTTTAATTGATCCATAAACCCGGATCCAAAAAGAAATTCGTCTATTGGACTCTTAAATGAAGCGATCTTACTTTCCTTGTTAAGAAAAGGTTGAATATCAAACCTACGTTTTACAGAAATTGCATGAAAAGTGTTTGCAATTAATTGTGCGGCATCTGCCAATTTTTGTTTTTCTTCTTCTAATGTATCTGAAGGGTTTTGTTCAATTTTTGCGTTTAAAAGAAGGCCAATAGCCGTTAAGCCTGCTCCAATTTGCTTTTGAAGATTGGATAAAAATCTGTCGTTTTTCTGTATATTGGTAGGCAATATAGTTTTAAATTCTTCATTTATTTTTGGAGGACGTAGAGCCAAACAATTGGAAGGAGTAGGAAATTTAGCAATTAAATTTTTTCGGGCTTCAGAGGGTAAACCCTCTCTAAGATAAATTGCCCACCTTGCCACTAATTCTGTGTGCAATTCTGCTCCAGTTTTGTTTAAATTATTTGGACATTCCCCTAGAAAACTCATATCGTTTGTTTGTTCTTGTTGGGATTATTTTCTCCGTCCTCTTGAGGAACTGTAGTTGTATTTTCATGAACCAATTCATATTGGTGGTTTTGGATGTCTGATGCTGACGAACGAGAGTCTGAAGAGAAGGAAAGAGGTCTTTTTATATATATAATTTTATTTATTTATTTATTTATTTTTATATTTAGTATTATTATTATCAAACTCAAAAGTATTATTGTCTAAAGTCAATGTAATTGACAAGGCTTAAAAAATAATAAATAAATAAAAGCTATACAAGCGCAATGTTTTAGTAGTCAAGACAACTACACCTCAATTTATTATTCAGTAATTATTCGTGTATAATACATTAAAATCACATATTTCAGTGAAACAAAAATCTCAGGGCTTATAAAACCTGAAATTCAGTGCCCTTGAAACCTGCAAACCAGGTTATAGGTACCGTAATCAACACAACTACATCCATTGTAGATTAGACCACAAATAAAACACAAAATTGTTTTGAATTCATGTTATTCTTGGTCAAAATATTTAAATTGAGGCTTTTAAAACCTGTAAACCAGGTTGAGGCTAACGTAGTCAAGTCAACTACACCCCATATAATTAATTTTTAAGTGAACAGTCAAAACAACTACACTTTTTGTATGGGCTATTAATTTTCTATAATAAATAATATATATTATTAGAATAGTTTTTTACTAACTTGTCGATTCCGATTCGCTGCTACTGCTTTCTGAGGACGAGTCTGAACCCACAAACTTTTCTAACCGAGCAAATTTCTTTTTTAAATCGCGTAGTTCTTTAAACACTTTCTTTCTTTTCAAATTTTTTGGCATATTTTCGCCTTGCACGCGCTGAAATCGATTTTAATTTTAAACACCTGTACGCTTTGGCACAATAAAATGAACTAAATATGTGTGTAAGAGATACTCCGTATCCTGTCGATAAGTTTTTATCACTTGTTTATTTCTTTAAACCTTGTGCGTGATTCACAATAAAATGTACCTACCAGCAAATCATGGAAGGACGGAGACGCGCTGAATAATTATATTTTGTTAGCGAAACGTAGGACTTAAAACCAGTCTGTTACGCAGTTAGCGGTGAGAGGTTTCGTTTACATCGGCGATATCCGCCGGAAAGAGCTGGTAACGTTGTTAATGTTATAATGGTAAATTAATATTCAAATTTTGAACATAAGATAAGCAGTAATTACTGGATTTTAAATAAATTTAACGAAAAAAAATAAAATAATGTTTTAAAAAATCGATTTTTCCAAATGGGAATATTAATTTCCTAACCGGAAATTTGAATTTTCCAAGTGGACCAAGAATGGTAGGGGAGGCTCTCCTCTCTTTAGCAACACCACACACACTCGCCACTCCTCCAAAGAATAAAATAAAAGACCGCCGATAAAATACTTAATAAAGCGCGATCACCGCGATCTACTTTACGTACAATACTAACGGAAGCGTTAAACTGCGGCTCTTCTCTAGAGGCGCGGTCTTCGTACATGCGATACTCTCGTTGCCATAGCAACGCATTATTTTCATTTCACACTGGAAGATTTTTACTGAGCTCCCACGTGGCTCTTCCGTTGGTGGATCGACACAAACAAGTTTGCTGCCGGAGCGTTAGGCGCAGATACGGGTTTGCTTGCTAAATTCTGATCAACACTAGACATTGTTAAACCAGACATGAACAAAAATCAAATAATATATAAATATCAAGTTTTTTATAGTTACCACAAATTATAATAACGAAACTAACCATCAGGTAAATGATCATACAGTATTTTAGAAATCAAAATATGCCTACTATTAAAATAGAAGATATCGAGCTTTTTCGTATACTATTGAGCCACCTGACACTTATAAAAAATACCACTTTAATTGCCCCGATTAAGAATTAGTTTATTATTAATTTTACAACAAACATTTGGCAAAACATTTTCTCTCAGGCGGATTAGCCCTAAGGCCGAGGTCCAGTCAAAGCTGTCTTCTGAGAAATGATAGGAACAGACAATGGCATTTTTTGAAACACTATGCTCCACTAATCCTGTTGCCATCATTCAAGCAGCTCTTCTTGCTTCATCTTTTGGGATTCTGCAATGGAAACCAGTATTTAGAATAATTTTCTACAGCCATATACAGCCAGGTTAATGGTTTTAAGAATCCACTACCAAAATTTTAATTGAGATTTCCTTAGTTCATTCTTAGACCCTCAGTTTGATTCTGTTACCCTCAGAAAACGGCAAAAAATTGTAAAAAAAATATCTTGTTGACTCACAGTGAAGTTTTTTATAGAAAGGATTACTAGAGAGATCAGTATTAAAAAACTTTATAAGAGCATGCTGAACAACATGTATTTTCTAAGATTGGGTGAGTGATGTAAGTACATTGTTTATTCTACGGGTTGTAAACAAAATAAATAAATTATAGTTTTGAACTAAAAAACACGCATTAATAGTAGACTGAACTAAAATGTAAAACATAATTTTTAACAAAAGATAAAATGATTAATGAGAAAATTAATGTCATTGAAACAAAAAGCGTGGATTGCTTGATACCAATTGTTATAAATATTTTATTAGTACTGTTCCAAAAGTAGGGTTAGTAAAAAAATATAGTACAAAGCACCCCAGGCATTTATTTACAATGGAATTAATTTTCTTATTAATCATTTTATTAATTAATTAATTTTATTTTATAAACAAATTTTGTTTGAACTTCGGACGTCCCCAACAATTTTTTTCATAATTCATGTTATTTATTGCAATATTTTGGCTCAAAAAAATCTTTTTTCGAATAATCTTGGTCTAAATTTATTTTGGTTTTCGATATATTAATTTATGGGCGCAAATTATTACAATTTAATTTGACGTCTTAATGTCGATGAAAATCGCGTTAAGACATTTTATACATAAAATCAAATAATTGTTGATCCTAATGATCCTGGTCAGGATATTGGAACAAACTTATCTAATTATTGCATTGTCATCGGTCCTTGATAAGTGTGCAAAATTGTGGTGGCCTACTTTTCTCTACTCTATTTATTATCCCCTTTTCTAGTAGGTCAACACACGTAACCTGTTTGTACACAGTTTAGCTTACCAATATGGCCCGTAATGTACTTACTTCTAGTACGGCCCTGTTGTTGCTTCAGGTTACTTTCAAGGGTCCGTAGCACCAGGCACCTTATTTATCCCTTCTTAAAACTACACTTCTTAAATCCTAAGTTGATATATTTACTCTTTAGATAGTAACATTAATTCAGGTTCCGAGCTAAGGTAATTTTAATTATGATGTTGTTACACGTAATAAGTGAAAGGGAGCTTTTACGGCATAATAACTTTAATTGTTTCCAATAAAGTCATTTAATTAAAATTACTTTAAAAGTTTATTCTACTATCTCTTTTCGTAAAGAATTCATTTATAATTGCGTTAATATTATTTGATCCAGTACACTTTCCTAAATTTATTCCTACTATTAATTAAAGTGAATTATTTTCAGTTACCCAGTCCGCATTCCTAACTATTTCAAACAGATAAAACTTAACTTAATTCCACTAAATCTTATAGTCAGATTTTATACGCTACCTAACATCTAATGTCTTAACTTATCTTAATAGGCTCTCCTTACTATTCCTTTCTATAATTCTTAAGTCGAGATAAAACATTTAAGTTCATCTGACTAAATTCCTTTTTACTAATTTATTTTCAAATCAATAAAATAACTGTTAAACATTTATTTAAACTAGCTAATTATTAATTCGGTCTGACATAGTAATAATTCAGCCTGCGGCTTCGAACATAATAAGAGAATTTAAACTATAACTTTTATTTAAAATTAAATCTCTTTATTCCACTTTTATCCTAAATACTACTCTGTCGCGCTGTGAGCAAAATTCCTCGCATCGCAAAATTAATCCAGACAGATGGGTGCCCTATATGCTAAATACCGAGTCGCACTCATCGACGGCCTAAGTGTCTAACAGCTGATACGGAATTAGGTTATTGACCGGCCACTCGACGTTTATTTACTACTTAGCCTAGAGTCTAAGGATAGATTTTCAAGTACGGCCAACATAAACACATTCTGAGATTTAAAAAAAACACTATTTCTATTAAATAATAATTACGGCTTATTGTTCACAATTTCTTTCAAACGACATAGACAATGACAATAAAAGTTCACAAGGCACAATGGTTTACATATTACTTAGTCGTTAAGTCAATTGTTCTTTTTCGGAGAATAAATCCTAACACTGTATTCCGGACTGAAGTACGCGCCAAAATATGTCCAATTTGATTTTTGTTCATAGTGCGGACGACAAAACTAACAGGCAAACCAAAAAAATTAAATTAAAAAAATGAAAAACTTTAACTTTTTAAATTGACTTTAACATTTTGAATTTGAGCAGAGGTTCCCCTTCAAACTGGATTTTTTAGAGTAACTGATTTTCCATTTGGGCATTACGACGTTTAGCAAATGGTAGTCGCCAATAAGACTGCTGATTTCCTCGCTCCGGCTGCTTTTATAGCCAGATTTTGCGCTTCTTTCCCTGTGCATTTCCATATATGGCCCGGTTTTTGCGCTCGATGAGCCTGCTTTCGGCCGGCGGGTCGTCAGCGGAAAATTTCCATAGTCCGCGGCGCAAAGTGGTAAAACCAGGCGACATAGTGCATATGGCGATGCCAGGAAATGGCTCTCACTCTTCTCCGGATTTGTTTCGTCTCGCTGCTCCATGCTATCAGCGAAGCACGGGACTTAGCAATTTTCTACCTTTTGAGATTAAAGGTGTTCTTGTGTTTCGACCACTTTGATGTATCGTTAATTAATTATGCCTGTTAAAATCCCGATCACCACAAAATTTCAATTTATTTATCCGACGTTCTGAATTCTATCTCTGAAAATTACATTTGAAGATTCCGTTACAAACAAACATACAGGTGAAGCAAATAAAAGCGAGCTAAAATAGATGTCTTTCATCTAAAAGCATTCAAAATAATGACCGCAATAAAAATATATCTATCATATTAAGGATTTGAGTATTATTTGTGATATATAAGTTAATATTAAATTATATTGTTCATTTAAATATGTGTAAGGAACTCAGGAATGGTCAGTTCTCAGTTGGACCCAAAACATAGACGAGTTCAAAAATACACTGAAGTTACAGCAACCGGTTTATTTTTCTTACAATATTTTATTTCGTCTTGTGACTGCTGTACTAACAAACTCTGTAATGATATTTTTTTAAAAATAAAATGTAAGTACGTTCCCATACTCGATGTTTTATTATTCACTACCACTACTGCAGGAACTGACGCCGACGTCAAGGTATAATATTATATAAGATTTTAGATTAACTTTAGAAAGGCTAATTTTTAACATAGAAAACTGAGCTGACTACATAAAGTTAAAAATCATGGTAGTTTAGGCGCTTAGACTATATTTCTTTCAGATGAGAGACAACCAGTTAAAAGTTAATATTCACATTAAATTAACGATATTAAAATTGTTTTAACAACAGTTATTTTGAATTATATTTTATGAAACACAAATGAAAGTAAAATTGTTCTAAATACGTACCTGTGAAAGGATATTCCTGTTGTATTCTCCTTATTTCCCTGAGTATTTCTACACCCTGGCACAATGTACTTCCGCATTATAAGTCTATACAATATATTAAATAGTAAAAAGTCCAAAATAACACTAGTTTTATAAAATACTCAAAAATCGAAAGAAAAACAACTCGTAAACACACTTCAACCTTGGTGATACCAATACGGCCGACAATGACAGACATGAACAGATGAATCGCGGGAAGGATGCATGCCCTCTTATTGTTTTCTGTGCTCGGTGATTCAAACCCACCAGTATCATAACCAGGATCAACAAGGGTTGATGACAAATTTGGGTACTTTGAGATATTATTAGCTATTTATTAATGTTTTTTTTTATGTCATTATGTACGATTATTATTAGATTATTAAGGTATATTGTTAACAAATAAAAATAGAGCTATAGTTACGAATCTAGAAATCATGCTCGGAAAATATTAACTGATAATGCTTTTCTTCGAGAAATATTTTCTCATACATATTTTAAGTTACCAAGAATAGTCATATATATTTAAAACAATAACAGAACCAAACGCAATATTATAAAATATTAATAATATACAAGAACCGAAAGTAATACTTTACAGGCCGAACAGGCACTTTTCAGGACCAGTTGCAGGTGGGGCCTAGAAGTATGTAAGGCTTGTAAAGACACTTTGAGTGTCTAACGTACTATTTTTTAATGCATACATGTTCAGTGATTTACGTCAAAATTTTAGTAAAAAAAAAATTTAAAGAAGAACCGGTCAAGTATTTATACCGGTTTCTCTTTTCGGTAAAATGCTTTACATGTCCCTTTCTGCTCTAGATCGGTAAAGTGTCATTTTCTGGTCAAAAAAATCGTCTGGAAAATGCAATTTTCTGGCTAGTTTGGAAAAATGTATTATACTATTAAGTTGTCAAATGATTATTGAAATGCATTTTCGAAAAACGTATTTCGAACTAATTTCGCTAATAAATTATAATATACGTATTTAGGAAATTTTGCATGATCTAGCAAAAGTTAAATATGGGAGAAAACAGAATTTAGAAATATTTACTTCTGAAAAAACTCCCAAATGTGTATATACAATATTTTTCAAAAATAAAAAGAAACTATACTACATCGTTTTTTCTTATTCAGTAAAATAATCGTAGTCATCCGAGTCTAAATCAATGATATCAATAATTACAGGAAGAATACTTGAAGCATGATTTATTCTTTCCTATTGCCAGGCTTCGTTTATCAAAGTGTTCGTATGTCTGACGTAATTCTTACATTTTTCTGGAGTAATCTGAAATAATGTTTTTATTAAAACATGATGTCCATGCTGCAGGGCTATTTCTTCAAGTCTGTGAAAATAACAGAATAGAAAATATGTTAGATCAAATTTGTAATTTTTTAGTTAAAACAGACCATTAAATATAATATTCATGTTGTTTTTTTAATATTCTAGTTTTCGAAATTCCCTAAAATTTAAATAAGTGTTGTTCATTTTTTTTTCTATTTTCTGGAAACATATCGATTTTAAGTTATTGACTGTGAAGTACTCATTTTAAATTTCTATTATTTTCTATATTAATTTTATAGAAACAAATCGGTTTTTGCTAATATGCAACTCACTTAGGATGCCAAAATAATAAAAGCAATAAAGACCCTGTCGGTTTTTTCCCAAACACCTTTACGAAGTAACGTATTAAAAAAATACGCTTTATTTTTTTATCGGAATCTGGGAAATTTTGTTGGATACGTTGATATTTTGGCGTAATTAAACATTATAGCAGCAACTATTCAAATTTTTAAATTCAAAGTCATCAGCGCCTTGAGCGCTAGTAGCTAATCTGGAAAATTTTATAAATCATTTGGTGGATAAAGTGTCCTATGTCTGGTAAAATATGTTCCCTGAATAAAGCTGATCTAGTCTATGATCGCCAGTACAGGTGCCCCTGTTAATGGTCTGCAAAACAAGCCCTTTTCTTTGATATATGAACAAGTATGTAAGAAATAAGCATGAATATAAACGAGTTTTTATTTCTTTAGTGTCGCTATATCTAGCTATAACGTTAGTTTGAAAAGTGCTTTACAACATAAACTTTACGACTTCTTGTATCTAGGAAAGTATGCAATAATAAAGTAAGACTTATTTTGTACCAAAAATCATTAGAATTGGCTTGGTATGGTAGGCTTAACTAACATTTTGCCAATTTTTTTAATATTTCGTGCAAACTAACGTTAAACCTATGTTTATTTTTATTGACTTCTTGATTATTGAAACTCTTGGTATGTATGTACTTGTTCATCCTTCATGGTCAAAGGTGGTATAGAATTCCTTTTTGTTCTAATTTCTAGTCTAATTTTGATTTGGAATTTTCTCTACAAGTTCAGAATAGTACGATGCATTTTCCATTATAATCAAAGATGACTCGCGTAAATTTGGTAGCCTCTTTGAACCACTTTTGGAAATTTAAACAATTCATTGAATCATGACAATCAACCGATTTAGTGCTTTATTTAAAAATTCTATTTTCTAAAAATCCATCTTCTAACCCGCGTACAATGCAATGTACCTTAAAAAACATCTGAAATGACCTAAATAGATACATCAATTTAAAATAAAATAAATGTAAGATATCTTTTAAGCTTTCATTTTTATAAACTATTGAAATGAAAAGTAAAAAATATTATTTAAATGCATGAAGTAAAGCTACAAAAAAGCCCCACCCTAACTAAGATCTTTTAAAATTTGGAATATTTTCAGTATGATGATCTGACTCCGCAAGCTTTTAAGAAAATATTCAAATTTTTAAAAGTTCTGAGTGAGTGTGGGGTTTTTCTGTAGCTTTCCTATCTAACTTCATACACTAAAATATTATTTTTTACTTTTTAATTTAATCAGATTATAAATAAAAGCTCGTGTTTAAAAAGATATTTTACGCTTATTTTATTTTGTACTTTTTAGCATTATGTTTTATGCACCCTGTATAAGATATTCACTATTTTTCTAAGCCAATCTTAGTTTTGGAGCAAGCAAAACTTTTTATAAAAAATATTTTTTTTTGCTATAAATTAATAATAAAAAAGTTTCCCAACATTTCATTGTTTTACGTATCCTGTATGAGATATTCACGATTTTTCTACTCAGTGGTACTATATTATTGTATTGTCGATGGTACCATATTATTCTACTGTCACCAAAGTTACATAGCCATGCCAAATTTTAGTTCTTTTGGATGCCAACAAGTGCTTGAAAAATGGCTACAAATTTGGAACCGGAAAAACAGACATACGAAGAAAGTTAAATAAAAGCATGTAAAAATAATAATGTACCTGTCTTGTATCTTCTCTAGATTTTTTGCGAACTGCTTCTAGATGCCAGTTTTTCCAAGTTTCATCCAAAAATACTAGTTTTAAAGTGAAATAAGAGCTATCATTGCGTTTATATTCTCTTAAAAATTCTAGTCTCTTTTGTGTAACATATGGCTGTTCCATTAAATATTTTCTGTTCGATATTGTACATGTTTGCCACTCAATGTTTTGAAGCCTTATTTGCAAAGCCCGTAATGGAACACGTTTTCCCACAACCAAAATAAAAGTTATGGATTTATTGTGATATTAAACAATAATAAAAGTACCGCAACATACATTGCATATATGCGCGACCTTATAATGTGTTGATGGACTTTGTGGCCATCACCTTCACAAGACCAAGCTATAGCTTAAATTTGTGGTCTCCATCCTTCTGGACTCCGTTGCAATAACTTTTTAACTGTGAAGGGTGATATTCCCAAAGCGTCCGGTATTCTGTATAAAACAGAGTGAACATTTTCGATTTAGATATAAAACATTATTTTGCCGTTTGAGCTATCGTTGGGAATAATACTGTTATTATGATTTATTTCACGTACCACCAACGTTATAACAGGGGCAATACGATTCTGGTCTGGAATATGACCTGCAATGCCGCAGGCGCAATGATCCATTTTAGTTAAACGAAGATCGCGATTTCGCTCTTTTTAGAGCTCATCAGGAGGCCATAAACTAGCAAGCCTCGTATAGGGCAAAGGTACAAAATGGAATTACAGAAATGGCTATCTCGTTAGCTAATACCACGACAGACATTGAATTACACTGATTAGTCCTGACTTTCGTTGGGGATAATACTGTTATTATTATTTATTTCCATTTCCAACATCATAACAAGAACGCTGCGATCCTTGTCTGGAACATGTCCTAGAATTCCGCAGGCGCAATGATCCATTTTAAACGACTATCGCGATTTCGCTCTTTTTAGAGCTCATCAGGTCGTCATAAAGTAGCAAGCCCCGTGTAGGGCACAAAATGGAATCACAGAAACACTGGCTAATACCGTAATAATTGTTAAACTTCGAACTGATATGTGTTACCTTACATATGTGACAAACTGAATTACTTATCCCAGAAAACATAAAATATTTTTGGACATTTGTACTTAACTTAAGAAGGGACTCCAGTTTGCCCCATGTCATGAGTTATAAAGGTGAGGAAATTATTGGTTCAAATAACATCGCAAATGATTTTGCTACATACTTTCAGGCCTGCTATTCTCACCACCGCAATTTGGATTTTAGTAAGATTGGTCCTATCAGTTATTCGGGAAAATTACTATCAACGTATTGTTTTACCGGGGCAGAAATCTGTAATAAAATAAAGCGCCTTGACCTCTCCAAGAAGGCTGGTCCAGATGGAATCCTCACTATTCTATTGGTAAGATGTTGTCAGTCATTGTCTCAGCCTCTGTGTATAATCTTTCAGAGATCCTTCAACCTAGGTTCCTTTCCTGAAATTTGGAAATTTTCTACTCTCTTGTCAATCTTTAAATCTGTCAATGAAGGCGATATAAAGAATTATAGAGGTATTTCTTTACTTTCACACATACCAAAGCTATTCGAGGCAATTATCACCGATGATATCTTTGAATCATTAAAACACTACGAGTATGCAACATGGTTTCTATCGGAGTCGCTCAACGACTACAAATCTTGAAATATTTCAGAATTACTTAATAACATCGGTTGAGGCTGGCCAACAGATTGATGTCATTTACACTGACATATCTAAGGCTTTTGACAGTGTTTGCCATCGGTTTCTATTACCGAAATTGCAGCAAATTGTTTTTTGTGGAAACTATCTGGAGTGGATCAGATTATATTTGTTTATCGTCGTCAGCAGGTCAACTTATCTGGCACAGCTTCCAGGGAGGTTGTTGTAACGTCGGGTGTTCTGCAGGGTTCACATATTGGACCGGTTTCCTCTGACTCTAATCCACTGCAGTCTGACATTAAAAGAGTCGTCAAATGGTGCCACACTAATAATCTGCATCTTAACATTTCTAAATGAAAAGTGCTTCATTTCCATAAACGTATTAATCCCATGCACTTCACTTACCTCATAGATGATGTACATCTTGAAGTTGTTACTTCTTTCACCGATCTGGGTGTTATTTTTGATGAAAATTTAACTTTTAATCTGCATATTGATAGCACTGTACATTGGTTGGGAGCTTTTTGGAATACTGTTCTGCAATATGGAGTCCTTCATATCAGTGTCACATTAACAGAATCGAAAAAGTACAAAATAGATTTGCAAAATACCTCTTATATAAATATAATTTTCCATATCAAGGTCTGACATATAATACAAGAGGTGGCCTGCAAACCCTAGTTTCGAAGAAAGAAGGCACTTCTTATTTTTTTAACCAAATTGTTCAATGGAGGGATTGTCTGTGAAAAAGTATTGAAGTCGGTCTCATTTTTGGTTCCTATTAGGAGAATGAGACAATGTCAACTATTTTTAGAAAGATACCACCGTACAAATTATGGGCTTAGCGCATTTGTTGACCGGCTAGTATGCAACTACAATCGTCACTTCCCGGAGTATGACATTTTTAAGCTCAGCACTTTGCAGCTAAAAAGGCAGTTAAGCGGATTGGTTTTGTGATGTTTTCTGTTTGTCCTTGTTCACGTCGATTCTGTGTAATTTTGTTATATTTATGTATTATGTTACTTTTCGACCTGAAATCGTTTTATCATTGTATATCCTTTTTTTATTTTTTATTTACCTGTTTGTTCCGGGGTTATTTGACTTGATACTTTTATAACGTTATTTGCGAATTCGTACCATTTGGAATGTTTAGCATTCTGTAGTGTACGTTTCAGAAGGGCCACTTGTCCGATGCGTGCATCGGCTACGTCCTTACATTAATAAAAAAAATATCACGACTGGCATTAAATTACACTGATTACTTCTGACTTTCGTTGGGAATAATATTGTTATCATTTATTTCACGTTCCATCGACGTCATAACAAGGACACTAAGATCCTTGTCTGGAACATGTCCTGCAATGCCACAGGCATAATAATCCATTTTAGTTAGACGATTGCTCTTTTTAGAGCTCATAAGGCTGCCATAACCTAGTAAGCCCCGTATAGGGCAAAGGCACAAAATGGAATTATTCAACAACTTATTCCTGGTATTAGCCAACGAAGTAGTTATTACTTAGGTTACATATACTACATTT
>JAUTXW010001664.1:52500-102500 GCA_030620095.1 Kuschelorhynchus macadamiae | reverse complement strand
GGAAATTTATATAATAAATAAACAAACTATTTTAATTTCCACTAATTTATTTCAGTTTGACAGCTGTTTCGACACCCTGTGCCTTTTTCAAAAACCAACTCAAGATATACTAAAACTGGAATTTTTAACAATAATAAAATAGTAAGGTGTCCACTTACATAACTCACGCAGACATTAGGTATGAAGAATCGACAATGGGGAGCCGTTTAAGTCAGTTTGATCGTTCAATAAATAGACTTTCCAAGTAATTTAACTTGTAACTTTTATTGCCTGAATGTAACATTTTAAATTCATTGGTAAAATTGTGATTTGTGTGTGTTTTGCATAATTCGAATCGGTTTTGTGTTCTTTTATATGTTTATAAAAAGATCTACTCGTTTGGCCAATATATACTTTTTCTTTCACAAAAACCACATTTTAATTCATGTACCCCAGATTGTTGGTCCTTATTTGTATTAGACTTGTTATTCTTAATATATCTACCTAAGGTATTATTTATACAGAAAGCTACTTTATGATTTTTTTTTAAAGATATTTCTCTATTTTAGGGCTAATTTTTCCCGTACGTGTTAATGTGCTAAACTTAATATTACCTTTTGTAATAAAACTAGGATAAACTGAATTGATTGCTTTATTGTATTGTTTTTTATTTACAATTTTGTATAGTATGGTTACGTCATAATCATTATTAATTGCAATCTGTTTTATAATATTAAGTTCTTCAACAAACATTGAAAAAGTCTCAGTCTCAGTAAATTATAATTAATAACATGGCACGTGTTTCGCCCTTTCGAGCATCATCAGACCTACAAACAACAAAGAGAACCTTAGTAAATAATCACATCCACAAATCCAAAAACAATAACCTACAAATAAAATAAACCATACTAAAGTACAACAAAACTAATGTCTACGTGGGTTAAGTAGGTGGAACCTATTTTATTATTGTTAAAAATTCCTGTTTTCGTATCAGTCTTGAGTTGTTTTTTTAAAAAAGACACATGTTGTGGAAACAGCTGTTAAACTGAAATAAATTAGTGGAAAATACTAAACAAAAATAGTTTGTTTATTAATTATACTGGTGATACAGAATTTCTATCAAGTAACTCGATAAATTAACTATAATTTTGTTTTTATTTTTTTCTGACTAGTTCAAGAATGAATTTAAAATGAATTTTTACTACTGCAACTTTTGTCCTCTATAAAACTGCAATCTGATTTTATATAAAACTACAATCTGATTTTAATTTCGACGCTTCATCAGATCGACATTTTTAAATACGGACCTTATCCTGTATTTTTTATGACAGTTCTGTAAATTTCAGTGCTCACTGGTCACTACTAGTTAAGAGGCATTACAACATAATCGTCCACTTATGTATAAAAACACGATATTTGGCACGATGAGTAAGTACATCCTAAGCAAAATATTAAGGATATTGAGCCGCTACAAAATTACCGCAGCGGCCCTGAAAATCCAAAATGGCGGCTAATTTAATTTTTTTTATTTTAATTTTGTTGAGAACACGATTTTCGGTTTCTGTTTGTATTCTTAGACGCTAAATTGTAAATCTTACTAAAACTAATAATTTTGCAATGAAAACCCGAACAACCCAAGATGGCGGCTGATATAATCGAACAATTTATAGTTATTATTCAATTTTATTGATCTTAGAATTTAAAATATAGTTTTAGATATATTGCGTTAACCAGTGTCATTCTAACACAACTTTAAAGTTATAATATCTAGTGTCTGTAATTAATTAATAAATATTTATTTTCATTATTTATAATTTTATAAATACAATAGTTACGAGAAATTTGTAGAAAAAGGCAACAATTCTAGGAACACGCAAATATAAAAACAAGATAAACATATTTTGACTAAATTTAAAAAATAATAAAATAAATGTTTTTAACAATTTCCGTCACACCTACAGAGTGCAGTGCGCGGAAGATTAAACTATTTGCACATCCGTCCCTTACAGTTCTTGTAGTAAGAAGTAGAAGTAGAGGTAGAAGTAATTTCCGCGAAGGAAACTTTAATTCTCGTGGACGTTTCGCATAGAAACCTCGCCATCAAACTAACAGAAACTACAATGGGTTTCAAAATATGAGCAATAATCAGTATACAGGCAACCACAATAGAGGGTCAGGATTTGGACAACGTAGAGGTAGACCAAATCGGTTTATAAGAGCCTATGATTCGCAACCGAACCAGGCAAACCAATTTGAACCCAACAAGATTCTTTGGGGCACTCCTAAAAATTTTTGGTATGAACCTAGCACTTTCAAACTTTGTAGTAATTCAAACAGAAATGACAGGAGATCAAAATGTCTTCTTACTCATGGATGCGGGAGCAGATAAATCTCTACTTAAAAGAGGCAAAATAAATCCGCAGCAAATAGTGAATAGAGCTAATGTTAGTAAAATATAAGGTGTTACAGAAGGTTTTACTAAGTCAATAGGAACAACAAAAACAAATATTTACGTCGAAGATTACACCTTTAACCAAGTTCTTCACATTGTAGATAGTGATTACCCAATTCCTGCCGATGGAATAATAGTAATATACTTCATTTTAAAGTTCCAATGCCAACTAGATTACTCTAACTGGAGTATGACTTTAAAAACGGTACAACATGATATCACTCTGCCAATTTTTAATAGTCCAGAAAATGGTATTTTAATTGTTCCACCTCGAGGTGAAGTTATTCGGAGATTAAAACCGATGCAACACCTAAATTATGATTCAGTAGTTCGCCATGAAGAGATAGCCCCCGGACTATTCGTGGCTGGAGCAATAGTTTCCAGTAAAAGTCGAATTTTAAATACGAATTTTGAATGTATTTCTTTAAAAAGTCCAAAAATTCATTATACCATTCAGTTTAAATAATTTTAGCATATATTCAGTAAACAATGCAAATGCGAAAAACTTACAAAATAGAAACTCCATGTTGTTGAATGAACTAAATATAAGCGTAATTCTTGAATTCGTAAAAACTGGTATGATAAATTTAAGTCAAAAATATAGGATTTTTGGCCTATGACTTGGAGTATGGCCAGCTCACAACAAACAATGTGTATCAACAGAAATTAAAACTGAAGGATAATACACCGGTTTACATAAAAAAAATATAGAACACCCTACTCACAGGTAGCGGAAATTAATTCACAGGTAAACCAAATTATAGGCCAGCTAGGAAGAGCCAAATGGTTTTCAACATTAGATTTAAGATCAGGATTTTACGAGATACCATTACATGAAAATTCTCGAAATATGACAAGGTTTAGCCCAAATAATGGATCTTTTAGGTTACAAGGCTTCCTTTCGGTTTAAAAGTCATTCCTAATAATTTTTGAAGAATGAGTATTGCCTTTGCATGAATTGCTCAGCATTTCTGTATATGGACGGCCTTATTAGGTTGCTCAAAGGGTCATCATCTAAGAAATTTACAGACTGTTTTTAATACATGTACAAAATTAACCTAAAACTAAATCCATGAAAAATTTTCAAAACAACATCACATATCTATGATACTCGATTATGTCAAATGGTATTTTACCTGATAAGCCAAAATTCGAAATTATTCGTAAATATCCGTGACCACAATCATGCGATGACGTTAGAAGGTTTACATCCTTTTCGAACTATTACAGACGATTTTTGAAAACATTTGCTGAAATTACTAAACGATTAAATAAGCTGACGAGGAAAAATGTTCAATTTAAATGGTTAGATGAATGTGAAAGGTCTTTTGAAAAATTAAAACAACTTCTTACAAAACTTTAGATTCTACATTATCCAGATTTTGAAAAGCCGTTTTTATTGACGACAGATGCATCCGAGGAGGCTTGTGGAGCAGTATTATCTCAGAATTTTAGTGGTGAAAACTTACCAGTTTCTTTTGCGTCTAGACTCTTTACAAAAAGGCGAACTAACAAAAGTGTAATGGAAAAAGAATTAGCTGTAATTCATTGGGACATAAATCACTTATATATATATATATATACGGCAAAAACTTTTTGGTAAAGTCAGTTCTAGACCATTGTTTTATCTTTTCTTGATGAAAAACCTTTCGTCAAAACTAGCAAGAATGAGGTTGGATTTGGAAGAATGTGATTTCGAAGCTGAATATATAAGGGAAAAAATATTTTGGCAGATGCATTATTCAGAATCATAATCGAAAATCTGAAAAAACATCAGTTCGAATCGTTTTGTTATATATATATTCTGATTTGGAATAGTTTTAAGCTTGAGAAAATCTGGAATCGATTTTTCTCGATTTTGGTTCGCCGAGTTGTTAGTAACTATAACTGAGACACCGTTGTTGATAAAGTTATACATAATTTCGATAAAATCTTTCGACATCTACAAGTTTTATGAAAAAAAAAAAACAGGTTTAAATTAATTTTTGAAGCTTTATCTAAGGAAAAATTGTGGTGTGTCTTTTTGGAAACTTGCTATAATGAGTTGTTACAAATTTCAAGATCTACAATTTTGGTACTTATATTTTTTCCTCCTACTAACAGAAATCGAGATAAATCAATTCTATAATTTTTTAAAACTTTTAGTAAATTTTTTCAAAATTTTGGTCAATTCCGAGGCCAACTTGGGATTTTAAATGTTTGGTTATTAAAAGCAATATATTAAAAATTCAGCACACTCGCAATTTTTTCGATATATCCCCTATTATACGCAATGTCTCATTTTTGAGCCGCCATTTTGTTTTTTTTCTATTATCAATTTTTAAATAGACTTCTAATTCAGCTATTAACAAAAGAAACGTATATTGAATATTATCAAAACGAGAGACTTTTCTGCACAAAAATCAAAATATGGCTGCCATTTTGGATTTTTAGGATTTCTGGAGTAGTTTTAAAGCGGCTCAATGTTCTTAAAATATTGTCTAGGATGTACTACATCACGATGCCAGAGTTCACGCTTTTATACGTAAGTAAACGATTCTGTTGATATTCTTCGCCGCTGCACTATACATCTTACAGCAATATTAGTTTATTCGTGTCTTAAAACGGTTCGGATCTAATAAAACATCTTCAATAATTTCAACAAATTTTTCTTTTTTACGGTTCATTTTCATAATAATTATATTTTATTTATGTAACCGTTTGATCGTGATACTTGTTATATTCTGAAATTTTTACGTTACTATATGAAGTAATTTGTATGTATTGTTGTATTTTAGAGGACCATTGTATATCATCGAATTACTCTTGCATCATTACAACTGTGCATATTAAAAGGAAAATTTCAAAAAAGGAAAAAACAACAGGTTAAAATATTTATTAGAGGAGTTATAGGAATTGAACAACAGCTTTCCAAAAAAATTTCAAGGTGCATCCCCAGTAAATCATCAGGTCCAATTTCATAAATACAGATCTGTATTTTTTATTGCAGTAGTGCGTAAAACATGCTGATCACATTTTACAATGGTATTAGTTCAATCGCACTGACACGTGTTGAACCAAATAAATCATCTTCAATTATAATTTAATTTTTAAATTTCTCTTTATTGCCTATATAACATTATACTATGATATTAGTTCAGTCTAACACGTGATGAACCAAACAAATCATCTTCGATAATAATTTAATTTTTAAATTTCTTTTTATTGTCTATGTAATAATCATGCTTATGTTTTAAACATTTTGATTAAAAACATGTGTAAAAGTTTTTGAAACTTAAATGTATTTGTTTGCTAGCTAGTTTAATATAAAAGTAGTTTGAAAACCAATATAACAAAACATAGTTATACAAGGTAATAATAATAAAGCAAACAACAATACATAGTTTAAACTATAATAACAGAATTTAAAACAACTTTTTTACATATGTGTTTTTATGGACATAATCCTCATCTTGGAGTTAAAAACATGTTTAAAATAAAAAAGATCCGTCAATGAATTTGTGAGTAAAAAAAATTGCATATTAGAAATTGTAAATAGAAAATTTAGAAATATACAAACTTCCCAAGTTCAAAAATAATTGATTGATTATAGTGAAGTTATCCAAAAAGGGAAATAGAATAGGCAAATGCCAGTTCGGAATTGCATTCCACCGAAATTTTTCGGCACCTTAGATAAAACGGATACAGAAAATGGGTGAACAGGGAGAGATTTCACGGGAATTCTTCTACTACGGAGAAAACAGAAGATTAAAACTATATATAACAAAAGCTACGTTTTAGTTTAGTTAACGCAGTCTTTGGGCAATTTGAATTTTAAGTCCTGATGTTATTGTATGTTGGCAGCAAAAAATCTCTATCTACTGGGCAAATTCAGATATAATCAAATATATTAAACTTTTAAAAAAACAAATATTTACTATTAAAAACTAGTTTAGATAGATATAAAAAAAAACTTCAACATACGAAAATAACAAAAAAGACGACAACAACATATCGTTTGCTGCTCGCTCTTGGGCAATATCACAGTTCTGTGTGATATTCACACTTCTTCGTGATATGTTCGTAAAAATAAGTGAAATTTGTTCTTTATTAAGATTTTAATTTTAAATGATTAATTACGTTTCATGGTAAGTTAAAAGTGATAGGTTTTTATTGTGAAATGTAGGGTTTTGTTTTTTGGTTTTAGGATAAACATTTTTTGAGAAAGGCAAGGGTGTTCCTGCCGAAACGTCAAAAATGATATTTTTTTAAAATTGACAATATATGTGACACTACCAAAACCTCAGTCACAATTACTTTCTTTTTTCGGACCTATACCCAAGAAAATTATATATATTAACTATATATATATATATATATATATATATATATATATATATATATATATATACATATACATAAATATAAATATAAATTTTTTTCACGATTACAATAGTTTTTGCCTAGCAGAGAATTAAAATAATTATAGAATAAAATGGCATAGCGGACGAGTTCGACTAATAATTGTTCTTTTCGTATAAAAAAATATGTAGGGCATCTCACGCCCAGAAAAACGTACAGCAATTTCAAAAATCACTAGATTTTGGATGATATCTGGGGAAATAATAAGATTTTGGGGCAATTTTTTAATTTTCACATGAGTGGGGCCAATTTTATTTTAAGTGCTGTGCGGTAAAGGAATTAAATGGTAATCCTTAGAGTAATTAAAAATAATATCTTCGTAAACATGTCCTAAACTAGTTAGAATTTAAGATTTAGGATTTTGAAAATTAAAAAAAAATGTTATTTTTTATTTAGTTATTAACATGGAATAACAATATGAAAATTGGCTGTTCTATTTTTCTCTTATAGCGCTCGCATCTTTTTACTTTCCTTGCAAGAGAAAAGCATTCTACTAGCAAAAAAACGTTTTCCTCAATTCCGAGGATCTGTCTGTATGTCTGTCCACGACAAAGCTCAAAAACTACTTATCCTATTTACTTCAAATTTTGGTTGAAAATTAAAAGTCATAAGGATGATGTGGTAACATTTTGGTAATTTGGTATGGCGGCCTATTGTACATTGTACATATGTTACAAAAAGTATTACTTATTTGTTGATTTAATATTCTGTAAAAAAATTATTTATGGCTTTTATTAATTTTTTTCATAAAAAGGTTTGGAATTTACCGACTTATTAAACATTTAATTAGGCGGCCATTTTGTTTTGCCATATATTATTAATAAAATTTTACCAGTTCTTCTCTGCTTCACATTTGATTTTTGTGCAAAATTTCAACTTTGGGAAAGTAGTTTCTTGATACTGCCTTTTATAACATTTTATTAGACCGTCATTTTGGATTTGTAGCAAAACTTACCTTTATGGTCATGTCACACCTTATTTTTCTGCTAAATTCAAACTCTTTGCCGGTCACTGTAAGTCATTTTTTTTTTCTCCATAAAACGAAGTTTTTTATTCCTGGAAATAGAATTTTACCGAATATTTAAACATTTTATTATACCACCATAATGTTTTTCCATATAGAAATAGCACGAAGATTTTACCGGTATATCACGGTACTTACGAGGTAAGTAAAAAAAGCATTAGAATTCGATCAAAACGTTTTAATCCGACTAAACTAATAATGTAGTAAGATGTAATCAGCATTGAAGTTTACAAAACTACAATTAAAGTTCCATATTTAAGAAACTAGACCTAATGATTTGTTGGGGATGCTAAGGCTCAGGATGTGCGTCTACATTTTTTGGGAAGCTGTTGTTCATTTTCTATTACACATGTAATGAATGAAACTTTTCTTTTAGTATGCAAAAGAATTGTAGCACTGAAACTAGACTGACTAATTCGATGATATGCAATAGGTTTTAAAATGTTTCTCTGTTCAACTCGAGCTTTACATAGTAACGTAAAAATTATAGAATGTAAGTATCAGGATTCTTTAAACGGCTACTTAAATAAGATTAATAAAAGATTGTCTTAGTTTTTACATTATTTTAGATATGATTTTATTACAAATGTGAACAGTAAAGAGGAATTTTAAAAAATTCGTTGAAATTATTGAAGAGGTTATATTATAGTTCGAGAGGTTTTAATGATTTAAAGTAATATTGCAGTAGGATCTGGTGAGAATTAAAGCTTACAAAACTGCAATTTAAAATGCAGGTCCGTATTTAAAAAAGTCGACCTGACGATCGTCACTAGCAGATGAAAAACTGAAATTGAAATCGGAGATTGCAATGTTATAGATGACAAAAAGTTTGCAATAAAATTATAAAAATTATTTTAAATTATATTTTCAAATAAAGTCAGAAAGAAAAATAAATATGCACCTAGGCAAAAAAAACAACGTATGTCGATTTGCTGTTCTGTCAAGAAATAGTTTGCTTTCTAAACTTTAGCTATCTTATCCTAAAAACATGCCAGAGAAAAATCCATTAACAAAAAAGTCAAAAACTCTGTAAATTCCTATAAACGAACAAAAACGGAATGTTCAAAAACAAACTTAAATAACTATGAAGTTCGGTTCAGTATCATACCTGAAGCTTTTCTAACATCTCTAGAAGGTGGAGAATTGCTACGACTAGAAGAACTACTGGATTCGCTGGAGTCAGTGTCGCTCGAACTGCCAGAACTTGATCCTGAACTTGATCTTGAAGAGCGTCTCGTTCTACCTTTCACTCTTGCCAATGCAGCTGCTACAGCTAACTTATTACGTGTTCGACCAAAGTGATCATCTCGAGAGGGTGCCGGAGGATTGGCAGCGCTACTTACACGCATCATACCTAAAAGTTTAGTAAACATTAACTGATTAAAACATTACAAATGACACAATCTGGTAACAATATCATCAGAACGCATATTAATCATTTAAATGTCCATGTTTTAAATCATACTCTACACGTAGGGTCTAAGTGCCATGTTTGCAAATGTGTAACATAATAACCTAAAATCTAAAAATTTAATATTTATATACAGGATTTCTACCCACATTAGATAATATACGCCACTAAAGAAAATAAAAATTACTAGAGCCCATTAGGTCAATGGTGACGACGTAACAATTTTTTTATTTCTGGGATTTTCTAATAAACGGGGTGACTGAATAATAAATATTACCCAAATATGCTTTAGTATTTTTGTAGGCTCTTAAAATTATAGCTAATTTGAAAAGTTAGCATTCTTCTCGATCAGCTGCACATATATTTTAAACAAAATAATATTATTCCACAAAATCAGTCAGGTTTTAGTAAAGGGCATGGATGTTGCACTGCAGAGTATCTCCGATGACAATCTCACAGCAGTTGACCACGGAAAATTAACTTTATTAAAATTTACTTTATTAGGACTCAGGTTTCGCACAGACGAATTATAAAGTTTAAAGGAAAGTTAAAAATTCCTAAACATGAGTCATAATTTTACAAAACAGACGATTGTGTATATTTGTATACTCAATCAAAGTAAACCATGCCTACTTATTTGGCATTTTTTGATACTGTAATCTGTTATTAAATAAGGACTTTTATTATTATTATAAAAAGCTATTTTGATTTATTGGTAAATACAGAAATAATTTTATAATTGATAATAAAATGATACAGGTTAGCGCATAAAATTATACCAAAGGTGGACAGTTTTTTTTACCTAATGGGGTTTATGATAAATTATAAAACGTGTTGTACCTCTTTTATGCGATTGGGTGTTGTCCAAGTGACCTTTATAGAAGGTATAGTGGATATACTGACAGTTTATTTCTTCACACTATATTTAACACGTAGTTCATCAGTTTCAGAATAAGAAAAATGTCTACCCCAAAAAGTCAAAAAATAACGACTTTAAGTTTAAATGAAAAGATCATAATTAGGAGTGTGTTGAATTATATCTTTTATAAGTTATTATTATATAAGTGATGAAAACCTTAATTGAAGCGTCGACGATAGTGTTTATTTTAGAGAAAGTTGGTCAACCGGTCTCCGTCCACTATCTGGAAAAGGACGCCGATTAATCGTAACTAGTGGTGAAATGGTTACGATTACGGTTAAAATAATCGCCGATTATTTATAAGATTATTTTACGATTCATTGTAATTTTATTTACCGCTACAATTAAACTTGAGCCAAGTAATGCTTTAAATCATCAATAATTTTCAGACTCTTTTTCTTTACCTAAATAATCTTGTCCAAATTCCCCGGACGTGCGCTTCTATAACATGAAATCTATCAACGGATAGAACAAAGATCAAGGTACCTTGGCGGATGCAATTCCATTAACACACTCCCTTTTTAAATATTTGGGAAAGATTCTTTAGGACAGACAGGTTTAAGGACCTCGTAGAAAATGAAAATTATCTTGGCTACTCTTCTCGATCCCCGTTATAAAACGAGAGTGTTTAGAGAGGAAAGAACTGTTGAAAATGCAAAAAAAAATCTTTTATCCGCCTTGAAAAAGGACACTATAGCAGCCAAGCAAAATAATTTGAATTTGAAACAAGAATTAATTAGTGACGTTGAAATGCAAACTCCACTATCAAATTATGCAGATAAGTGTTTTCCACGGCAGGGAATATTCAAATTCCTAAAAGGAATCGACTTAGTCCCAAAAATCTAAAAATGTAATTTTTTTAAATAAAACTTAAGCGCTCCTAACGTTCAATACTAAAAATGAAAATCCAAAAATCCAGCCGAATCTGTACTGTAATTATTAGCAGTCAGCTAAGTTCAATAAATCGTTTGCGTGTATTGTGAGTAGTTGTGAGTGTGAGATAGTCAGTCGACGTTTTTTTGTGAAGTTGCTTTTTTAAATATTAAAACATTGTATTTGTAATAAAGGTTAGACGAAGAACGTAGCAAAATGAGCCAGAACAAACCAAAATTAGATGCAAAAAAATCTGGACATGCATATAAAAAAAAAAGGAAGATAAATTACGTTTGGCTGCAGATTATTTGCAGAAATTTAATCTAAGAAGTTTTATTCCCGCATGGTTTCCTTTCAAATCTGCAAAATGTTCTGGTTATTTTGTAATATAATCGTTGGGCGCTATTTGAATAACATTTCACTAATGGTTCATTAATATGCACTGTTTAATTACTATTAATATTTTTGTCTTAAAATTAAAGCTTCCTTAGTGTGTTTCAAACTTTTTACCCTAGTTAACAATTAACTTGATAATTTAATATATAACAGTTTTTAGTAGTATTTAAATATGTATATATGTAGAAATGTGTATTTATAATAATAATATTAGTAGTAGTTATAGGTAAAAAAAGAGGAATAAAATTTAGCGCAACAACCCATTCATAGTTTTTTTAACCGTCGTTATTTGAAGGGTAGTTTCTCCAATAAATGGAGTTCTTTTTGCTGTTTCTGTTTAACTTAGGATTTTGATACCTACATTTAAAGACCAGATAAAATTGACCTGCAATAAGAGACAATGTGTTCTCATTACCAGTCCCGTAGCTAGGCTCAAAGGGCGGAGCGACCATTTTATTTCTATAAATATATTGAGTAAAGCTTTTTGATATATCGATGAAGGGAGCGCGCCTCTGGTCCTATATATATATATATATATATATATATTGCGCCACTGCCCATTACCTCCATTATATGTATTGAAAGCAAGTCATTGGCAACATGTGCACGGTGGGCTGGACAATAAACATGCTGACAAAGGTATTATTTAAACCTACTAAACCGATGTAATCATTACGTGATCTAGAACAATAATAAATTATTTTGCATTCATCCTATAATTCGAACCATTAACAAAAAGCGCCTAATTCTATAAGCTGTATTGCGAGTTCACTGTTTTTTTTTTGTATCTTGTATTATCAAACCGTCCATTATAAATTGTCTGAAATATATAAATACAATGATCCCTATATTCCCCTTAAAAATGATAAAATAAAAAAGAAAACTTACGTCAGCATAAAGTTAGGTATACGCTTTTTTAATGAATAAAATGCAGTGTGTGTTACTAGCTTATCACTCATTTCTATTCCCTTATAAGTCAGCTAGAATAAAACTACTTAATTACGATTTTTTAAACACATTGTCAATAGGTCCAGTTTTAGAGAATGTTTTATATCGCCTTAAATGCAAATTTTAAATAATCCTAAAACAAAAATATCAAATACATATAACATATTTAACAAGAATAGTAGCAAACTAATATAAAACATATTTTTCTGTTGCAAAAAAAATCTTTAGAAATTCTAGATTCCTTACTTTCTTTAAAGCATGATCAGCATTTACGTTAATATTTGCTGAAAATTGTTTTTCTATGCTAATAAAAGAGAAATCTGAGAGTTTTGCTACCCTATCGGTGTGGAATATTAATAATATTTTTCACAACCCCTTTCTGATACCCCTTCTATACACAACCTAAAATTCCCTTAATAAATTCTAGTATTATTTGTTTTTAATTTTCTTCTCTTGAAGCAGAAAGTAGCTCCTTAAAATGGAGTTGCGTTTAAAAATTACCATAATTCTTTTGTCTAAATAAAATTCCATTTTCTAATTAAAAGAAAAAAAATATATTTTATACAATTTTAAGTTTTTACCTATTTAAAATATTGAAAATATTTTTGAAAAACTGCAAAAAAATCTAGCATCAATCGAAAAGATTTCAGATGTTTGCCAATATTAATGTCCATTTTATTTTTATTAACTAGGCCGATAACAGTAATTTATGTAACAAGTGAACTAGGAAGTTTGGAAATTTTGAACCGCAATAACAGGAGTGAAAAAGAATACACCTTAATGTCGAGTTCCCTGCAATATTTTGTCTACAATTATGTTATAACTTGGGATAAATTTTATCCAGGATGATACCATCGCAGACGCCAGCGCCGCACAGTGGTCAAATTTTTACGGAAACATGACAATAAATCAAAAGCATCAAAAATACGCCAGATACTTCTTAGTTTTTCAAGAGCGTTGTCTATGATGGCATTTATTTCAGTTACAATTTGAAATTTATATTCAGGTGTATATTTAGTTTAAAATATTTCTGCAAAACCTATTACATATTAACATTGTAATGGGTTAAAGTGTATTACGTATAATAATAATTTGATACAATCTAATTATATGCCCAAGGTTATGATATTTACACGATGCAGTCTAGCGCGGATATTGGTTTTTAAACTTATATGATTTAAGCTAACGAGTTTAATTGATTTTTATATAAATAATATTAACTCGCTAAAATAAAACGCAAAAACCTCTAGCTATTTACAATAGGTGAAAATAAACATACCGAATTTGAAGTTCGGATACTTTAAAGCACTTGATATAAAATATACAAATTCAAAGCCTACCTTTCAATAGCGGCAAACCGTAAATAATGGCCCGCCTATGAACTAAATTGTATTTTTAGTTCATTGTGACCCACTAATGTCATTTTATTTAATTGTTTTACTTTTTTCATGCTTTTCATAAAGATACATTTTATGCATGGAAATTATTTAAATCCTATATACTTTATATAACGATTTTTAGAAAAAATAAATTACAATTTTTGCTTTATTCTTCAAATAACTTGGGGGGAGATATTCATAATTTAATCGAAGAACTTTTCAAAATAAAAATCTTTATTCAACTGACTATTTATTCTTTTCACAACTTTCGAGTACATTTAAAAACCTAATAAAATATAACAAAAACAAACTAGTAATCGTTTATGGTCTTCACTGTAAAACGGTCATTTCTCGATTTATGGTATTTGTCACGCAACTGAAGGTATCGGCAGAAAAATAGATACAGTATTCTTCTGGTACCAGTCCATAAAGTCCATACTTACTTTTTGGTATGAGCCTATTTTGGTCAAGATTACCTATACATCGGGAGACAAACTAAAAATATTTATTATATACCATAAAAATGCATCTTCTATAGCAAACACTACACTGTCAGAGCAGGGAGTTCTGGAAGAATTCAAACTTGTACCAGGTTGTACGCACACTCAGCAAGATGTTTGATAGAACGTTTTTAATCAGCAGTGTTATAATGTTGTCATAAAAAATTATGATTATTTTATAAAAGCTGACATTTTATGTAGTGATAAATTAGGTATTGCAACTGATCAAACTTATCGATCAAAAGGTTAAACATTTTCAAGGCACTAACATCCAGGCAGGTGTCTCTAGAGCATTAATTTGTAAACTCGCGCGGTTCACTAATACTCTGTGAGTGTTTATAGTTAAAATTTCATGTTCAGTGAACATATTTATTTAAACTTTAACCATATAGCTTAATATACTTAACTTCGAAACGGGGCGAGACAAGGCCCTAATCTCGTCTCGTCCCGACCTAAATTTCTAAACAAGACGAGAGTGACCAAAATCGAGACAAGACGAGATGAAGCTTTAATCTCGTCTCGCGGCATCATTATTCAAATCTGCCGTCCCTGTGCCTCCAAAAATTACTTACTTGGGTGCATATTTGTTGCCCCTAACATATAACAATATAAATAAAATGACACACATTGTTTCGTTGGATTGGATATACATAATTTACAAACACACATCGCATAACCCAATAATTGGTTGCAAAAAATGCATGCGAATTTCCAAGACCTTATTTACAATAGAAAAAGAGATAGAGTGCGCGACCAATCGAGTCTTCTGGTACTGCTTTTAATTACTCATATAATGTGCAGCATATTAGTCCGGATTTATTAAACGGTATTACTAATGATGAACACCTTCTAATGGGACATTTCGATAATGTTCATTACCTTTTTAACTAAAAATGAAATTAATATTTTTATAAAATTAGGACGTGTATGTGACAACTAACCTGGAGATGGCGCACGCCTTTTAGGCGCAGGAGGATTCATTAGCGCTGCTCGTTCATTTGCAGCTTTTCTTTCAGATACAATCACAGAAGGAGATACATGTCTACCACCCCTATGTCTTGACCTTGATCTGCCTCTGCGATATGTCGATCGTGACCGTGAACGATACGAACTTTTGCTGCTGGGTGAAGAACTTCTTGTAGAACTAAATTAAATAAATATTAGTACAAAAACGGATAAATTATAGTATATAATCTTACCTGCTGGAATAGGAGCTTGAACCTGAACTATATGATCTTTTTCTATCCTTCCTTCGGCCAGGTGATTTCGATCTCATCCACGGATCTTGCCATTCATCTCCTCTACTTGGCCTTTCTTCTTTTTCTGCTCTTTGAACTAAAAATACAAATTGCTACTCATTGATACTAAATCCTATGACGAAATTACCTATTTTGGACTACTCAGTATGAAATAGATTTTGATCCAGAACTTCTTCAAACAATTTTTGTTCATATGGTAATTTAAAACATTTGTGAAAGAAGATGAAATAAAAAAAAATATCACAACTGGAAAAAAAGCTGTGTTTTTGTATACATGTTCCGGTATTCTTATGAGGTATCTCATTTATTAGCAAATATTGAAGGATGTAATTTGCAAGTAACGATGCTATTTTTCTGAGAAAAATATGGGGTATCCTGATTGCGTGATAATTTAACAGGGGTGTTTTATTTGAATATTGCGAAGACATAATTGCCACTTTCGAAGCCCAAAGTATCAACAATGTGGCCTGAATATATATTACGACAGTTATCAATTTCACAGTCATATAAATTCCATAGGTGAAATATTTTGCACCTATTCCAATTTCCATATTTCAGGAAAAATAGTAGATATATTTTGAACATAATACAACTCTCTCTCAATATTTCCGAGTTCTGATTAAAACTCGCTATATTTCCGAAACCTTTTTTGTAGAAAATTTTACAAGCTTTTATTTGATATTCCACCATATTTCTTGAATCACAAAGAAAAAACAAGTTATTGCACAAAAACCAACTTCTTGTACATAATTTACATGCAACCATAAGCCCAGTTTTATCGGAAGTGGTGGATTTTAATATGTTTTTCGTGAACTCCGAATCTAACTTCTAAACAAAAAAAAAAATGTTTAATTTTTTAAAATTTACCACATGATTTCTTAATGAACCGCCCGATGTAGATGTTACTGATGACAAACCTTATTTAGTAAAACAGCGTGATTGCCTGGGCAACTCAATATAATCTCCCCGGCCATTAGATACATTTCCTACATGAAATGTGAGCTCAAGCATTATACTTGATGGGTTTGTGATGCAACGTTTTGGGTTTATTGACATTTATCATAATTATTTGGTACATTTTTAGACCCGTATATTTAAGGTAATACTGGTATTTTTTGAAACTCTGCATGAGCCATAAAAAAGACAAATTTAGTTTTTATTTACTGACTAGTACCCAACTCTCAAAAAAATGATACGTTACCACATTTCGCTTATAGTTATTTTTCTCAACATTTTCAAATGCAACCCCCTGTATATTATGTTAGACCTAAATAGAGAACTAAACGTAGAGTTCAACAATATATAACAACATGAGTGCGCGAGGCACCGTTTCGGGCTTATAGAGGATTATCTTCAGAAAATATATTTTTTTACTCCAAATAGGATTTCCAAAAGGAATTATTATTTACATAATGATTTACAGATCTCTGTATTATTCAGAGGGTGTGTTTGCGAACTAGATCTTTAACAGTACCCCACAATCCACTTTAATCTCTGTATTGTGTTTCCCTATGATTTGCTTTCTCTTCATATCTGATAGTAAGCACAATCTTGCTTTAAAATTAAATGTTTTCCAGGAGCCACTCCATATTTAATAAGGGGTTGGATATTATTTAGAAAGTCTAAGTAACGCTGGGAACTTAAATTCTCTTTAAGAAACCCTGAACCTATCATTTATATTGCGGCACATATTTACCGAAGTTGGCTTTCAATGCATGTTTTGTTTTTGATTACTGTCATTGTTAAACAAATATCTTGATACATATTATTGTTTTCTTTTTTTTTATTGAGTCCGATTGTTTAACAATGTTTACTATAAAGGAAAAAGTTGATATGTGTTTTACATTAAACAATAAAAACTCTGGCTCTTAGGGATTAAATAACTAAACGAAATTTGGCAACACTGTGACATTTTTTTGTATTTGATAGTTGGGTACTAGGCAATAAATAAAACACAACTTTATTTTATCACACAAAATGTACAAAATACTTTCTTATACCGGTCTAAAAATGTACCAATTTATGAAGATAAATGTCAATAAAACCGAAACGTTGCATCACAGACTCATCAACTTGAAAGCGTCATGAATAGCGCAATTTGAAACCGTATCAAATAAGAAAGTTTATATATATATATGAAAATAAAATAAATTAAACCCTGGAATTACTCTAATTAACGTGTGCATTCAACTTTCAGCTCCATCTCGTATACTTTCTGTGATAAGGTAGTGCCCCAAGATAAACGGGCCACCGTTTACTTATGTACGTGTTATACATATGATGCACCTACACGTTGCATCCTTTTTGGAGTTATTTGTTCAATCGAAATACATAATATCTTCTGAGTTTGGTTTTAATATTATGAGTAAAATAAGTAGAACTAATATATGTGTTGTTTTTATAATTATTATAAACTCGGTAATCCAAACGATTTGTTTATACAAATGAGGCCTTGCAATTTAGTGTTCGGGTTAAAGAGGTTGCACTGTAATTATTAAATATTTAATTTAATTATAATTAATCGGAAAATTCCATTTTCTGGAACAAAACCTCCTTTAAAGGGAAATAATAAATTCCATACATAATTTAGTTGTTATAGACAAGTTATGAAAAATAAGTAATAATAATAATAACATAAAAATAAATTAAGTTCAAATAAAAAAATCAGTAAATATCATTTACCCGGAACTTCCCTCGTTATGAATCTGTCCTTTTATTGGGAATAGGAAGTGTGACCCAATTTAGTTAGTTTAGTTTCGCACATAGTAACACATACTCTCTTTTCTACTTAAGCCACAGTTGATTTTTGGGCATAACTAAAATAAATTGAATAGGTAGTTTACACTGATGTTTCAGAGACGGTCATTTTGTTCCTATCTCTTACGACATTTAATTTTTCTACAGAATTTGGGTTAGTTGAATAAAAAAATTTTTTACGTTGATGTTTTAAAAAATTTATTTGGCCACCTTCAATTCGTACCACAATTTTACCAATTTATCTCTATATCACACTTACTGCCTTCACAAAATTTTAATTTAATTTTATAAGCAGTTTTTCAGGCTAGCTTTTTAAATACTTTGTCAGGCCGCCATTTTGTTTTGGTATCTTGAATTCGTACCAAAATGTAACCAATTTATTCCTAGGTAAATTTGATTTTTGCGCAAAATTTGAGGTAAATTGGATAAATAGTTTCTTATTAATAATTTTTGTTAGTATTTCACTAGGCTGCCATGTTATCCCACCACACTGGATTTTTACCAAAATATTACCAGGTCATCCCCATATGACCCTTAATTTTTAACAAAAATTTGAATGCAATCGGGTAAAGTAGTTTTTTAGCTATGCTGCATACCGTTAAAAAGACAGACAGGCCGACGGAATTAAGAAAATATATTTTTTTGCATCTAGAGACGCCAAAACGTGAAGATATATAAATCCTGGGAGGGTGATTTTTTTCACAACTATACAAATTTTATTTGGCCGCCATCATGAATTCGTACTACAATTATAACCGTTCATGTATCTATATGCCACAATTAATTCTTACATAAAATTTTCAATCAATCTGTTAACTAGTCTTTTTAGGCTGAATTTTTAAATATTTTATTAGGCCGATATTTTGTTGCGCCATCTTGGATTTGTACCAAAATTTTACCAGTTGATTCCTACGTAATACTTTTTTGTGCGATATTTGAGGTAATATATCCAATATATATATGGGTTTTTAGTAATAATTTTTTTAACATTCCATTACATCGCCATTTTGTTTCGCCATATTTAATTTTTGACCAAAATTAGAAGTCAATTGGCCACGTAGCTTTTAGCTATGCCGCGAACAGACAGACAGACCGACCGACAGACGACAGAGACGGAATTGAGAAAACATGTTTCTCGACATCTGGGGACCCTAAAACGTGATAATCTATAAAATCTCGGAGGGTAATTATTTCATGATTACAATACTTCCCAATTACGAGGGAAGTAAAATAGATAAATTTGCCTTAACTCAAGGCTTTCTTCGTACAGAATTCGGGCTAACACAGATAACACCTTTTATGAATCCATATACCAGGCTGTTTGGTAATAAAAAAAAAAAGAAATAAATTACAGTTTGTTTACAGCAGGGATTGCCAAACTTTTCATTGTGTCAAACCACTTTAATAAATAGACAGCTTACTGTCCTAACCTAAACTCTTTTTGACCTAAAAATACATTACAGATTTGGAAACTGTACTAGATTACAGTGTCGCATCATAGTTTTTTACCGTCATTCGAATTCAATTATCCAATTGTTCGTGTCTAACTCGACCTTCGGCAATTGAAATTAAATACTCCTATATTTTTTTTTACATAAAAAAGGTCATATTAATGTTGCATTTGATAAAGGTCATATTGATGTTGCAGTTGATACCAAAAGGTTTTAGAGCTTAATAATTTTGAAGCTTCTATTCTGTTACAGCGTTATCTTCAGCAAAGCGTTGCATGGTACATACTGCAAAACTGCTCAATATTATCTTCGTTTGAGCTACAAATTGCATCAACAACACAACTTCAGTAATATCTTCAAAAATTTCTTAAATTCATTATTTAAGTTAGGTACATACAATCCGTATAAGTTTAACATTTAACAATTTTATACATATAATTTGCTGCTAAACCAGAGTAGAGCAGCTAGGGCTATTTGGTACAGGTAAGGAGGTGATCATTATTGCTATTGCTATTGCATATAAACTACCGATATTTCGTAGTTTTTATTGCTAGTTATGTTGTATGGCAATATGGGATAGTAACTTTTCAAGTATACAGGGTAATTCACGCTCAGTGGCCTATTACAAGAATCTGGAGAACTAATGAATAGATTACTTTGAAAATTTGGCAATAATCGTAGATAAACACAAACTCTCTTTTTAAACTATTTTAAGTAGTGCGGTGTTCTTCATCTTAAACAAATGGCAACATTAATTTTCTGAATGGAATGTCATGTATATTATTGCTTACAAAACGGGATAATGGATACATTGAATATACCGTTTATAGAAAACCAACACATACTGACAGATATTTAAATGCTGGATCACACCACTATCCAGCAAAAATTCAAGCCGTGGCCAATACCTTCATATCTAGATCCGTGCGATTAACTAATACACAAACGAGACATAATTAACTTAATAATATAATATCTAGTGCTTTTAAGAAAAACGGTTACACAAAACATGCCATAGATAAAGCCATTAATAAACAGGGTTCCCGAACAAACAGCAAAGATTATGAACCCGGAAGACAACAAGTAGTTCTACCATATGTAAAAGTACCACAGACCATATTGGCAGGATTCTTAGAAGACACCATATACAAACAATTCATAAGCCACTAGAAATCCAAAAGATAAAATAAATTTTTTTTAAATACAATATATGGAATAATTGGTATATTATTAGATTCAGATATAAATCACGGAGTATATAGCATCCCGTGCCAGGACTGTGAAAAGTTGTATGTTGGGCAAACAAACAGACGAATATTAGCAAGAGTAGGAAAACATAAACTCAACATCAGAAATAAACAACCTCTGCCTTATTTTTACATCATCAGGAAACAGGCCACAAAATAAGCTTCGAAGGGTATAATGAGATTGCCAATATAGAGCACTATAAGACCAGAATAATCTGAAAAGCCATAGAAATAGAAAAACAAGGTGATTTAAATAAAAAGAGACAAATCATTAAAGTTACCAGTTTACAGTATAGAAATTAATCATATATAAACCAAAAACCACAGAAAATCAAGCAACAACGTCTCGAAAATATAAACAATGACGCACGATCGTTTCGATATAACCTTCGGCCGAGAGCGGGGGTATAAAAAGAAGCTCCGCTGTTGCTAACACTTTCAGTCTTCAATCGGACGAGAAACAGAAAGTTTCGAAAATGCCAAATGCGATTTTGGCGAAACATCAGCAAAATTGTTCTTTTCAGAACGAGAGTGATTAAAGGATGTACAACCGGCTGTCTTCTAGACTAAACCCATAAGTTTAGTTTTAGAGCAATATGCCATAAGAGAATTATTCTGATTATTCCGAGGTGTGATAAAATACTAAATTTCATAAAGAAATTCGGAAGTACTTTTCTAGTAGCAGAAAATGTAATGTTTTGCCCTTACGCTAATTACTACAAAAACGGAATAGGCTGAAAAACATTGAACATGATGTTGGTACGGAAACAAAATCTTGCATTGTACTGACGGTAGATAATTGATTTAATAAATAAATATATATATATATATATAAATATATATATATATATATATATATATATATATATATATATATATATATATATATAGTACAGGGTCCGAAATTGGTTATGACAGTATTGGGATCTCGGAAACCGTGATAGTTACAAAAACGTTTAAATGGAGAAAGTTTTAGACAATTATGTTTGTAATTTAACGCCGTTTTGCTCGCGATTCTATCTTTTTTAGTTTTTGAGATATTTTGAAAATACCAAAAAATTGCATTTTCGAAAAAGTCCTATAATTTATTTATTTATGAAAATTTTCAAAATCTGTAAGAACATTATTAAGGCAACTTTTTACGTAGAGTGCACCTATTAAGTCAGATTTTACATACAACGTTTTGATTTTCTAGAACCATCATCAATTTTGTTTTTTCTTATGGCCGCTGTGTTCGATTTTAACAGTTTTGAAAAGAGTATTTCTTTAGCTTTTCAACGGTGTATCACACTTTGTAATTAGGTTATTACTAAAGGTGCAAAAAGTGCGTAGAGGAAATATTTAAACGTTATTTAACATCCAGTTCTACAAAAAATCAGTAAAAACTACTTAATAACATAATTGATTCGTGCACAATGTTCACACATGTTCAAACTACCACCCGCATATAACACTAACATCTTTGCCCAAGTAGGCTTTGCGTTTGAAATAAGACTGTTTAAACATTTTTTCGAATTATCGATATAAATTAAAATTTAATAGTTTCAAATAGCAATATTTTTAAATTGGACATTAAATTCTGCATAAAATCAGTAAGTTCTACTCAGTAACATTAATACTATGTGCACTGCACATAATGTACCCCGAAGAACGACTGTCGACAGAACTTCTTTTCAAGCGCTGCACTGATTAGAAGCTTGCTAGGGTTAGCCAATTTTAAGAATCGCAACAGAAAGTATGCAAGTATGACAAGGAATGGAATAGGCAAATATTACAATATTTTAATGAAAATCTGGTTTTTTCCATAAGAAGAATTGAAACAGAACTTCACATTCTGAAGTCAACCGTTCATGGCGATTTAAAAGTACTAACCTTACAAGAATTAACAGAAAATCAGTATGAACTACCTACTCAATAAAATTAATAAAAAAATGCTACATAATACTAGGATTAAAAATGTTGACCGTTTTTTTCTATGCAGTGTCCGCATTTCCTTTCAACTGTTCTGATTACCCGTTGAATGGTATTTCTATTTATATTTTCTAGAATATTTCGGGTTCGCTGCTCAAGAACTTGCCTATTTTCTGGGGGGTCAAATTCGTATATTTCATTTTTCGCACATCCCCATAAATAAAAATCCAACGGCGTGATATCCGGGGATCTAGCTGGCCAGCGGACAGGACCACTGTTGGATATTACGTTTTCACCAAAAGTTGTTGTTAAAAAGGTTTGTACATCCCTGCTGTTATGTGCAGGACAACCGTCTTGCTGAAACCACAAGCTATTAAACTGATCATCTGGCACAGCTTCTCGAATGGCAGGAACTATTTGATTCTGTAACATGGCAAGGTATCTTGGGCCTGTCAGTGTCTGATCAAAAATAAAGGGACCAATGAGACGATTTCCTAAAAAGTAATGGAAAATATTGAATTATAAGCAATTCAATTAGACTATGTTTATCTTACCAAGCATCCCGCACCACACATTAAAACCAAATCGCTCATGCAGCCTGCGTGGATCGCGTAGTTGCGGATTTTTAATAGCCCAATAATGGTGATTTTTTTTATTAAAAATGCCACAGTTTGTAAAATGAGTCTCATCTGACCAAATGACTTTATTGCAAAAAGCGGTATTTTCTCGACATCTATTGATATACGAATTACAAAAAACAATTCTTCTTTCGAAATCACCTGCTTGAAGTCCTTGCACAATTGTTGGCTTGTAAGGACGATATTTAGTTACTTTTAAGACGCCATGAACGGCAGATTTTGGAATTTGAAGTTCTATTTCGCTTCTTCTTGTAGATGAAGTCGGATTTTCATTAAAATATTATAGGATTTGCCTATTGCGTTGCTCGTTGTCTTTTGCATACTTCTTTGTGCGAATCTTATTAAAACTGCCAAACTCAAGCAAGTTTCTAACCAGCGTTTGAAAATAAGTTCTGCCAGGCTGCCGTCTTTCGGGGTACGTGTCAAAATACACATCCATGGCCCTGTTTGCATTCCTTTCATTTTTAATATAACACACTAACATATCAAACATTTCTTCATTAGAAAAGTTTAACGCCATTGTAATCCTTATTAAAGCAGCGATGAATGTTAAATAAAACTTAAACGTTGCATTTTTGACAGATTAAAAGCATTCTATTATTTCAAAACCAAAGCCTACTTGAGCAAAGATGTTAGTGTTATCTGCGGCTGGCCATTTGAACATTTGTGAACATTGTGCAATGTTATTGAGTAGTTTTTACTAATTTTTTGTAGAACTGGATGTTGAATTACATATTGCCTTTTAACACTATTAATTTTTAATTTTTTACTTTGATAATTCCAAAAAACGTTTAGATATTTTCTCTACGCACTTTTTGCACCTTTAGTAATAACCTAATTACAAAGTGTGATACACCGTTGAAAAGCTAAAGAAATACTCTTTTCAAAACTGTTAAAATCGAACACAGCGGCCATAAGAAAAAACAAAATTTATGATGGTTCTAGAAAATCGAAACGTCGTATGTAAAATCTGACTTAATAGGTGCACTTTACGTAAAAAGTTGCCTTAATAATGTTCTTACAGATTTTGAAAATTTTCATAAATAAATAAATTATAGGACTTTTTCGAAAATGCAGTTTTTTGGTTTTTTCAAAATATCTCAAAAACTAAAAAAGATAGAATCGCGAGCAAAACGGCGTTAAATTACAAACATAATTGTCTAAAACTTTCTCCATTTAAATGTTTTTGTAACTATCACGGTTTCCGAGATCCCAATACTGTCATAACCAATTTCGGACACACTGTATATATATATATATATATATATATATATATATATATATATCTATATATATATATATATATATATATATATATATATTCATATATATATATATATATATATATATATATATATATATATATATTCATAAATAATGTATTCATTCATATATATATATATATATATATATATATATATATATATATATATATATATATATATATATACGTTAGACGTGATATCCTTGTATACTAACGTACCCATACCACTTGCAATAAAAGTAATAAAAGAAAAGTGGTCAGAAATTAAAAAAATATACAGATATACCACAAGAGGAATTTATCAAAGCAGTTGAATTAACCCTTAACTCCACATATTTTTTATATGAAGATCAGTTATATCAACAAACAGAGGGATGCGCAATGGGTGCCTCCATATCAAGCGTTGTAGTACAAATAGTCATGGAAGACCTGGAAACAAAAGTTTTAAAAAATCTAAACTTTGGCATACCATTTTTTTACCGTTATGTTGATGATTGCATTACTACAATACCAGCAAATCAAGTAAATAATGTTTTAACTACATTTAACGAATTTCATAAAAGCTTACAATTTACAATTGAAGTCGAAAAAAATAACAGAATCAACTTTTTAGATTTAACAATACACCATATAGGCGAAAATATGAAAACTGAATGGTACACAAAATCTACTTGGTCTTCTAGATACTTAAACTATAAATCGAACCACCCAAATTCCCAAAAAAAATCCGTAATTGTAGGTTTAGCAGATCGCGCCATCATGCTCTCAGATCCTGAATACCGGAAACAAGCCTTAGAAAAAGCCAGAAATGCTCTAAAAATAAATAATTATCCCAAACAGCTTATAAAGAAAACCATTAAAAGTAGAATCCACAAATTTTATAACTCGAACGACACAAAAAATAATCAGACTTCAAACACAAAAAAATGTATATCTTTACCCTTTATAAATGGCTTATCCCAACCACTTCAAAAATTATTTAAACAATATAATATTCAAACTTGTCACAAGGCTTCCAATCTACTATCAAATAATTTTTCCAGATTAAAATCCAAAATCCCAAAAAACAAAAAAAGTAATGTTATTTATGAAATACCCTGCAAAGATTGCAACAGTGTGTACATAGGCCAAACTAGCCAATACTTGGAAAACCGACTGAAGGGTTACAAGTATGACAAAAAAACGCGACGGCTCTAACAAATCATGAAAATTCAAAAAAACATACCTTTGATTATAGTAACACCAAAATCTTAAAATCCGAACCGCAAACTAAAAAAGAGAATTTTTTGAGATGGTCAAAATAATACAAAAAAGCAAAAATGCTATCAACGATAAGAAGGACATCAATAACCTGAGCAAATTTTATATTTCAATACTGGAATAACCACTGTGATGTCTTAATGTTTTAACATAATATGTGTATTTTAATTGTATCGATGTGTATGTATATATGTGGAAATGTGACATCTTATATATATATATATGAAAATCATTATCCTTGGCGACTTTAACATTCATAATAAAAATGATTGGGGTCTAATATCGATCCCCAAGATAGAGCAGCAAAGGCGTTTGCAATCAGCCAATCTCTTACTAACCTCATCAGAGAACCTATTTACTTCCCACGCATCGCCACACATAGCTAAAATCGATTGGACCTTGTTCTCACAAAATTCGTACTCATAAGAATTTCCTTAAGAACCCTACTTCAGAAAATCTACAGGCTAAAAACGAGGCACGAAATCATTATTTGTTTCTGTACCAACGATCTTTCCGAAATTTATTCACAAATCTCTGATGTAATCCAATTAGGTATAGAAAATTTTAGTCCAAATTCTATCAAAACCTCTCAACAATAAACCTTGGTTTTCAAAATCCTGCGATAATATCAGACTAGAGAAAATTCGTACTCAACAATTTCAATTTCAAAAAATATTAGTCAAATTCCGAAACCTCCTTTCCATCTCTAACTTCTGGTGATAAAATCGTCTCCATGTCTAAAGCAAAAGCTGAGGTTTTTGCAAAACAATTCGCCACAAATTCTACTTTAATCCCTCCTCTTCACATCCCACTTTCATCACTGACAGCTTTGCCATACAATATGCACGAAATTACCTCCAGAGACGTATTTTCAAAACACTTAATTCCGAAAAGTCCAATACCAAAAAGTCCTCTGGCCTTGATGGTATTCCGGTCATAGTTCTAAAAAAGTGCGCTTCTGAATTGGCCCGTATCCTTACCAGGTTATTTGTATGACAAGGGTATATTACTAAAAGCTGTTCATATAGAACCTGTTCCCAAAAAGGGATCCACAACACTTTTCCCTCTTAACTACAGACTCTATATCCCTCCTCCCGATTATGAGTAAGGCAATGGAGAACTATATCAATAATGCTGTTTTAAATTATCTTGAGAGGTATAAACTTAGCCACGACAGGCAATATGGCTTCCGCCACCAAAGATCCACAGTAGATATCTTAGCTTCATAACACATAACTGGAATAAATCTATCGAATCCCACGGAGAGGCCCAAATTATTGCCTTCGACATATCCAAAACATTTGATCAAATCTGGCATGACGCGCTTCTTAACAAACTTCCTGCCTGTGGTCCTTCTCAAAAACTTTTTACTTGGATTGTCAGTTTTCTTTCCAACAGAAGTATTTCTGTAGTGGTTGACGGCCATTTATCAAACTTATAAAGGTATTATAAAAAGGTGATACCCGGCAAAAGATTAAATGATTTTTACCTTGGCTGTCATTGGCCTTGAACCTTTGTCTTGGAGTTGCGCTATTGTCGGTTGTTACGCCATTTCAACAGAAACTATGCTAGTATTCCTAATTTGTTGTATTTTACTCGTAAAAATAATACAGTTTTAATGTTTAGGAGATTAAAACGATCAAAAAGAAACTATTTTGTTAAAAAATCAAGGTGACACTTGCTATGCGAATTTATAATAGGTTGTCACACACAACTTTCCTAATTTTTAATATGTTTAAAAACATGACATGCACTAATACAAATAAATATTACATCAAGATGTAAAGAAAGACTGTCTGAAATAATAAACACTAGATAATAACGTATCAAACGCAATAATCTGAATTCTTAACCGACAAGTATCCAATCGCATAACGTTATAATACGAAAAATGTGGCATTCTGGAATACCAGCTGACATTTTCAAAGTGACCCGCCAATCAAAATCTCCATATGTAACGTGTTCGAAATACAAATCTAGCAGGACACAAAGGAAATTAATATATATTTTATAAATAAAGCATAAATGGCAAAAGTTTAAAGCTAAAAATTTTGTTTTGTAGTTATTAAATGTGAGAAAATATTATTACACATAACTATGTATGTTGGATATAGGTAAGTTTATATAGGAAAAATCTTCCACTTAGTTCCAAACTAATTTTGTCTAATATTTTCAAAAAATGTCTATATAAATTCGACAAATGTCAGTTTTTTCTAACTAATTGTAATGAGTTCAAATCCATCTGAATTTAAATACTAATATATAACACATCAACATATAATTCATTTTATGAATTTATTATATGGTGTTTTCTTTTAAACGTATTATCAATAGACCCAGTGGATTTAAAAACATTGTCATGGCATTTGCAACGGTAACATAGCTTATTTGTTTATCTAGATGTCTATTATTAAAAATTTCAGCCGCTTCACATGTTTTATAATGATCTCCAATAATAAACACAATTTCAATTTTTTCCTGTTTTGTTAATTTAACTACCATGATGAAAATAACAGAAAAATATTCAATGTAATAAAATAACCAAACACTTCAATTATCTACCGTCAGTACAATGCAAGATTTTGTTTCCGTACCAACATCATGTTCAATGTTTTTCAGCCTACTCCGTTTTTGTAGTAATTAGCGTAAGGGCAAAACATTACATTTTCTGTTACTAGAAAAGTACTTCCGAATTTCTTTATGAAATTTAGTATTTTATCACACCTCGGAATAATCAGAATAATTCTCTTATGGCATATTGCTCTAAAACTAAACTTATGGGTTTAGTCTAGAGGACATCCGGTTCTACATCCTTTAATCACTCTCGTTCTGAAAAGAACAATTTTGCTGATGTTTCGCCAAAATCGCATTTGGCATTTTCGAAGCTTTCTGTTTCTCGTCCGATTGAAGACTGAAAGTGTTAGTGACAGCGGAGCTTCTTTTTATACCCCCGCTCTCGGCCGAAGGTTATATCGAAACGATCGTGCGTCATTGTTTATATTTTCGAGACGTTGTTGCTTGATTTTCTGTGGTTTTTGGTTTATATATGATTGATTTCTATACTGTAAACTGGTAACTTTAATGATTTGGCTCTTTTTATTTAAATCACCTTGTTTTTCTATTTCTATGGCTTTTCAGATTATTCTGGTCTTATAGTGCTTTATATTGGCAATCTCATTATACCCTTCGAAGCTTATTTTGTGGCCTGTTTCCTGATGATGTAAAAATAAGGCAGAGGTTGTTTATTTCTGATGTTGAGTTTATGTTTTCCTACTCTTGCTAATATTCGTCTGTTTGTTTGCCCAACACAACTTTTCACAGTCCTGGCACGGGATGCTATATACTCCGTGATTTTCCAATTTTATTTTATCTTTTGGATTTCTAGTGGCTTATGAATTGTTTGTATATGGTGTCTTCTAAGAATCCTGCCAATATGGTCTGTGGTACTTTTACATATGGTAGAACTACTTGTTGTCTTCCGGGTTCATAATCTTTGCTGTTTGTTCGGGAACCCTGTTTATTAATGGCTTTATCTATGGCATGTTTTGTGTAACCATTTTTCTTAAAAGCACTAGATATTATATTATTAAGTTAATTATGTCTCGTTTGTGTATTAGTTAATCGCACGGATCTAGATATGAGGGTATTGGCCACGGCTTGAATTTTTGCTGGATAGTGGTGTGATCCAGCATTTAAATATCTGTCAGTATGTGTTGGTTTTCTATAAACGGTATATTCAATGTATCCATTATCCCGTTTTGTAAGCAATAATATACATGACATTCTATTCAGAAAATTAATGTTGCCATTTGTTTAAGATGAAGAACACCGCACTACTTAAAATAGTTTAAAAATAGAGTTTATGTTTATCTATGGCCAGAGCCAAATTTTCAAAGTAATCTATTCATTAGTTCTCCAGATTCTTCTAATAGGCCACTGAGCGTGAATTACCCTGTATACTTGAAAAGTTACTATCCCATATTGCCATACAACATAACTAGCAATAAAAACTACGAAATATCGGTAGTTTATATGCAATAGCAATAATATATATATATATATATATATATATATATATATATATATATATATATATATATATATATATATATATATATATATATATATATATATATATATATATATATATATATATATATATATATATATATATATATATATATATATATATATATATATATATATATATATATATATATATATATATATATATATATATATATATATATATATATATATATATATATATATATATATATATATATATATATATATATATATACCTAAAACTGGGATTATTACGAAATAAATACAAAATATACTTTTTGGTTGACTTAGATACAATAATTGCAAAGCTATATATTTTGATGATTTTATCCCAAAAATATAATAAAAACTTTGTCCAGATTCGTTTTAATATAAAAGAAAACTTGTCTATAACTAGAAATCAAAAACTTTTGATGTAATAATGACTGGTCATGAAGATATATGTAATAATTTTTACAATGTTTTGATGAAGACGTAGAATAGATTGGTAAAATTATAATAAAAAATAGACTCAAAGTAAAAAAATTAAAAACAAAAAAGCTCACCAATTACTTCTCTTTTTGGTTTTCTTCTTTCCCTATCTCTCTCACGATCGCGACCCTCAGACCTTTCGTGTGATCTGGGTGGTGGTTCCTCATCATATTTGGTATTGTAATAATCTGGCGGAGGACCCCTGGGTGGTGGCATTTCTCTATATGGCCTCGGATGTTCCCTCCTAGGTGGTGCATATTCGGGTTCATATACGATTGGCCTACGACCATAATATTCTTCCGGAGGCGGCCTTGACACACTGTATTCTGGTATGTGCCTAACGTACCTAAAATATCATACCAGCTCAACAACGTTTACCATTACTCCAGTCCTGCAAGTCCTACAACATTTTTTCCAACAGAAACCAAAATCAGCTTTAAAAATGCAACCAATCAAGTTTACCTTTCTGGTAACGAATTTCGCTTGAATAGTAACGAGTGGCCTCCATTCGTAACAGTTCACCGGCCTACGTTCGTAATAGTTTGTCCTATATTAGCCTTTCTAACTTTGATTTCAACTTATACCTTTAAAACTTCGACTAAATGTATTCAAAGTATGTGCCTCTAACAAATACAACAATTAGCTCTTTAACTATTTGCCAAGATTGATTACTTGAATATATATATATATATATATATATATATATATATATATATATATATATATATAAATATAAAATAAAATCAGATAGTGTTAGTCGTGTTACCGAGATTAAAGATTTGGGTGTGTGGTTTGACGAAAAACTGTCTTACTCTGTACATATAAATAATAGTTTGCAGTGCTACTAATTTGTTAGGATTTGTATACAGAAATACACAAATATTTGAGTTGTCTCGACTATAAAATTTATTGTACTTTGCATTGGTAAGAAGCAAACTGGAGTATGCCTCCATAAATTGGAATCCTTTATATGCAAAATATTAATATTGGTTGGAGACTATTTAAAGTAGGTATCTTCAATGCAATTATTTTAGAGAAACAGCTCAATATTTGTAGCAACAAAGAGGAGTTTTTACTGGATTACTACAGTGTAACCACCTTAAAAAATCGCAGATCTATTGCATTTATTATGTACCTATATAACTTGTTAAATAACAATATCGATAACTCAGATATTCTTAATCTGATTTAGATTAAAAGTCCCTAGATCTGCAAATATTAGACCGAAATGTTTGTTTTATTGTGATAAACCTAGAACTAATGTTTCAGTGCAATCATCAATATATAACATGTGTACCTTATTTAATACCTATTGTTCTAGATTAGATATATTTTGTACTTCTAAACTTAAATTTAAAATAAATTTGGCTCAACTATTTGAAAATAGATCTAATTAATGCGTTTAGCTTTAAACTAGGTTATATAATTCTATTTTTTGGGTAGTGTAGTTAATGTTCTATGAACTTAATGCTACGATTGTTCTTTAAATGTTTATCGTTTAACAATAAACCATATTATTATTATTATTATTATTACTTCATCTCGAAAATCTTCTTCTAGGAAACTTCAACGTGTTCGAAAAAAAACTTGGTAAAAGGCAGAGCAGCAGAAGCCTTAATATAATACCAATTTGCAACAATTAAATAGCAGTAGTGTGCTAATGTTTCCGAAACACTCTGTTTGATAACCTGATCCTGTTTATAAAAAAAACGAAAACAAGGTCATAAACTCTTACAAAATTATTATGTAGAGTATAAATTCATAAAACCCTTAAATAATTGTTAAAATCAATAACAGTTTTAGACCCAACATTATGTTGCACAGTTTCTTGTACACTATTTCCTCACTAACTTTCCAGAAATAAATTGTGGAAAATATGGAAATTAATTCCTATATCTAATACGAACCTTGGCTCGGGGGATGGTATTCTCCCATAGTATCCATTTTCCTTGTCAAATTCCTCTTGGGCTATACTAAGATTCATTTTCTTTTCCTCGAAATCGATGTCCTGTTCTTTTCGTCTCATAGACTTTTTCAACATTTCTTTCGCAGTTCTCAGTCCTAAAATATAAAAATATTCTAGGTACCATATTCGTGAATCTTTACATATAAAAATTACTAAGAAAAAACATAAAATGGTGCATGTTTTGATGCATGCTTAAAGTAAATAAACATGTACTGCAAGTAAATTTGACAAAGAAAAAAATATCTATCCTCCCTCCCCACAAATAACAACGCTGACAAGACTTCTTTTCTTCCTGCCGTTGACATATAATATGATAATGGCCATGAGCCTAATATTAGTAATAGTAATATTTTAAAAACTATTTGTATAATAATTGTTCAACTGTCAATCAAAATTAACATTTATTATCACAGCGGGCATATTTAATAACATACCTAATCTACTTTTTACACTGTGCATGAAAACGTATACCTAAGCTCGTTTATTGTTGTTTACTTCGTCCTGAATGCAAAACAAAGTAATACCTCTAAGAATTTTAAAATATATTATTGTAAGAAATGAATATTTTTTATGTTAAATATGTATAAAGAGATAGTAGTATACCTGTGTTTTTTGTATCGGTTTTGCCTCGGAATGTATGAATTGAAGCTTAGAGAAAAAATGCAGATATGTTATTATGCTTTGTAAAGAACGATAGCAATTACAATCATATTAACCCTTAAAGTAATTAACCGTCATTACAAAATAAAATACTAAGAAGAATCTCGTATCATGTACGCCAATTAATACAGAAAATAACAATATTTTGAGTTACCCGAGAAAAGAGGCGTAAGGAGTTTAATAGTTAAAATGTTTGCACGCTTCGCACATACGCACCATAATGTCCAAGAACTCGCACAAGAAATATCAAAAATAACCCTACAACTCACAAAAATGGCCCAAAAACAATGTTGTTATACAAACCAACACCGCTTTGTTCTGTTTACGATTTTAATAGTAAACTCGTCTACTATGCGGTTCACAAAGATTCGACTGTGTTGTCAGTTTTTAAGCAAAGATATTGTATTTAAATGAAAAACAGGTTATTTGAATCATTATTTAAGTTAATGAAAAATTACAAGGTTATTATTACAGAGTTAGCACTACCTTAAAATAAAATTTTAATATTATATCCTTTCGAAATAACGAAATCAGGATGAAATAATTAACAAGTAATCATTTTGACTATTTTGATTCGTTCAAATAAAAAAAAATCCGTCTCCGTGTTATTGTGCCTATGGTTTTGGCATTGCTATTTCCATGTTTTTTAAGAAAAACCCAAAAAAGACCTAGAAAGATTCCTGCCTCCAGTCTTTAGGATTTAAAACATAAATAATATTATTGGCTGTTAATATATTTTTATTTTACGCAGACCTAGGTCATAACAAAGTTCAAAAACATGTTCTCCATCGCAGTAGACATATATGGTCAAAGGACGATCGCGATTTCGCTGTTTTTACAGCCCATCGGGCCGCGACAGACTAGCAAACCCCCCTATGGGTTAAACGCAAGCAATGGAATCTCAGAAACAACGACTCCGCTGGCTAATACCACACCAGCATTTAATTATATTGTTGACTCCTGCCTTTCGTTGGGAGCAATAATGTTAATATATTTTCCATGTACACCAATGTTGTTATATATTTCTCTAGCTCAGAAGACTTGTCTATTTTGGCTTCAAAAACTTTATAAACTTACTGCTTTTGAGAGGTATATCTTGCCATATCTACTATAAACGCAGAATTAGTGAAAATGTTAGAGTTTACAAAAACATAAAAAGGAAGTATTGTAATTGTATCGTAATCGTGAGAAAAATCACCCTCCGGGATTTTTTCAGATCTTTACGTCCTAGATGTCCCTAGATGTCGAAAAACATGTTCTCTAAATTCCGTCGGGTAAGTAATTCTTTAGCTATTCCGCCTGCTCACGGCATAGCTAAAAATTTACTTACCCGATTGACTTTGGCGAAACATTAAGTCATATGGGGATGACCAGGTAACATCTTGGTAAAAATCCAATATAGCGAAACAAAATGGTGGCCTAGTGAAATGTTTAAAAATGTATTATTAAAAAAACACTTACCCAATTTATCTCAAATTTTGCACAAACATCAAGTATTACATTGGAATCAACTGGTAACATTTTGGTACGAATCCAAGACGGCGGAACAAAATGGTGGCTTAATAAAATATTTAAAAATTCAGCCTGAAAAAACTTCTCAAATGTGCAGTAACTAATTATGGTATAGGAATCGACTAGTAAAATTGTAGTACTAATTCAAGATGGCCGAACAAAATGGCGGCCAAATAAAATTTTTGTAATCGCGAAAAATCACCCTGTCAGGTTTTACATATCTTCACGTTTTAGCATCTCTAGATGCCAAAAAATATGTTTTATCAATTCCGTCGGTCTGCCTGTCTGTCTGTCTGAGAGTTCGCGGTATAGCTTAAAAACTACTTACCTGATTAACCTCAAACTCTGATAAAAAATTAAGGGTAATATGGGGATGACCTGATAATATTTTGATAAAAATCTAAAATGGCGAAACAAAATGGCAGCCTAGTGAAATGTTAAAAAAATTATTATTAAAAAACTACTTATCCAATTTATCTCAAATTTTCCACAATATATAGTATTATGTTGGAATCAACTAGTAATTTTGGTAGGAATTCAAGATGACGAAAAGAAATGGTGGCTTAAAAAATATTTAAAAATTGAGCCTGAAAAAACTACTTAATGGATTGATCTCTGATTGATAACTAATTGTCGTATAGAGATTAACCAGCAAAATTTTGTTACTAATTTAAGCTGGCGGCTAAGTATAATATTTGTAACTGTGAAAAAGATCATATGGGGATGACCTGGTAATATTTTGATAAATGTGCCGGAACAAGATGGCAGCCTAGTGAAACGTTTAAAAATTATTACTAAAAAACGAATTATATCCAATTTACCTTAAATGTTGCATAAAAAACAAGTGTTACAGAGGAATGAACTGGTAACATTTTGGTATGATTCCAAGATGGTGGCCTAATAAAATATTTAAAAAATCGGCTTGAAAAACTATTTATTATATTAATCTCAATTTTTGTGCAAGCATTAAGTGTGATATAGAGATAAACTGGTAAAGTTGTGGCGAAACAAAATAGCGGCTAAATTTTTTCAAAATCGACGTAACAAAATATCTTCTTTAATTGACTTTAAATTTTGTAGAAAAATTAAATGTGAAAATGAAATAATTTGGTACGAATTCAACATGACGTAACAAAATGGCGGTATGTGTCAAGGTAAAAACTACTTATTGAATTTATTTTAAATTATGCTCAAAAATCAAGTGTTGTATAGGTAGAAAGAAACTAGTAAAATATTGGTAGGAATACAAAATGGCGCCCAATAAAAATGTTTGAAAAGACAGTATATGTAACAAATATATACTGTGAATTTGTACTGAACTAAATTAGGTCACATTTCACTATTCCTAATAAATGGAAAGAATTATAACGAGGGAAGTTCCGGGTAAAGTAAATTTACCGATTTTCTTTCTTTGTTTGTATGCCAAATTTGCTGAATCCTACCAATAGGTATGCTTAATTTGAATCACCGCTAGAAATACCAAAGATTTTTGATGGCCAGATCTTAAGTAAAGAATTATACAATATTATTAAATTTCTTACAAATCAAAAGAAATGGAAAACTCAAACTTCGGAGCTTTTCTCGACTGAAAACTGTTTGCTAATGAAAAATTAATTCGCGTAGTGTTGTAGTACTGTAGTACTAGTACTACTGTACAAGTAGGTCTTAAATTCCAAAAACAAATGCTGAGAGTAATCAAACTGTCACGTGAATCATGGCGCCTACCATCGATATATCGCCCGCATAAAAAACCAAAGAAATTGCCGCTTTTAGTACATACCCTTACAACAAAAAAACTGGAGCAATGAATTTGCTTTTCAAATTAACTATTATATAGATCAATATTGCCTAAAGGTGGTTCTCTATTGTGAAAAAGCCATTTTGTGTTGTTAAGCTATGAAGAAGGGCCAAATAACAGGAATATTCCTTTCGATAATCTTTACCGTAACGCCATTTGATTTCGAACTAACAAAACTTCGTTCCGTCGCGCCCAAGTCGTTTCTTGATCTCTCCGCCGACTAGCGCTCCTGTAGATCGGGGATGCATTAAGGAGATTCCCTTCATAACTGTTTGGCTTTAGTTTGTATTTGAATGTGTATTACTGATCGTAAATAGTGTAGTTTGAAATTGTATTTTTTTGCTAACTCGTTTTATAATTATAACATTTTGTTCATGTTAAACTATTGCCTGTATATTAATGGTAGTAACGGTAGTGATAATAATTATAATAATTGTGCAATGTTTCGGGCTTGGAAGGATTTAACTTCGCCTAAATACAATGTTTCGTCCGTGGGAGCGCCCAAGCTGTAGTAACTCAGTTCAGTTGAACTATTGACATCCAGAAAAATATTTGTGACAGCAGTAGCGATAAAGAATACAATATTAGTGAAATTTCGGAAAATACCGACCCTAACGACGAAAACACATTAAATAGAAGAAAAAGATATCACCTTAACGAACAAGCAAAGCAGATTTGTCTGAATGTGTATAATAATTTCATGAATGATCGAGAAAATAACGGCGAAGGGAGTATGATTAAAAAAGCAGCGACATTAACTGGAATTCCCTATACGACAATGCGCAATATTGTCAGAAAGAGTTTATTGAAATGTGTAGACCTTGTCCAAAAACAACATTGAGACGTTAGCTCAAGAAATTAGGGTTTAAATATAAGATTGTTAATAAACGAGTGACCATAATTGAAAGCCGTAGAATCGTTCAATGGTGTTATAGATATTTAGAAAATATAAGAGAATTTAGAAGCGAGAATCAACCACTTTACTACTTATATGAGATGAGAGATATGGTACGATACCCACGACACGGCAAAAAAAGGTTGGACCGATGACTTAGTCAGGTGTCAGCTAAAAGGTGTACCTCCCAGTAAAGGGTCTAGAATGGTTATTCTCCATTGTGGATCTACTGATGCATAGGTAGCAAATGCGTTAAAACCATGTGGAAAAAAACTGGATGAATGTCACGCTGATTACCATAAAAACATGAACTCTGAGATATTTAAAGAATGACTTGAGCATATATTATTTCCTAATTTGAAACCTAATAGCGTTATTATAATAGATAATGCGAGTTATTGACCGCATTGTGATGACCCACAGGTAAATAAGGAGGAAGTTATTTATTTATTTCTTACCTACCTAACAAGAGGGCAATTTTACAATAGCAAATGTATTCACACGAAATGGTTTGGAGACATTAATTTAAAATGCCTATTTTCTATCTGCAATTTTTTCGCTAAAAATTTTTCGAATCCTACCCTGCAACCCGAACACTTGGCTTTATATCGAGGTATTGCGCTTAGCTTTGTAATCTGCCGACCGTTTTTTTGACGGGCAATATATCGATGGCGTCTACTTTACACATATTTGGAATCAGGAAAGCAAAAAAGAATTCTTGTTGCAGAGCATGGTAAAACTCGATTAGCTTTAGAAGAACCCATACTTAAAATAACAATGAGATTGGAATCCGTATGTAACAAACCATTTAACCAGGTTTGTTAAAGTTTTTGTAATAAAAAAAGGTATAGAGAAAAAGTGTAAGAAATGCGTCTAACAATATTGATTTGATATTTTATTTTGTACAGTGAAATATCAGAAAAAAATCGTAATCTTGAACCATTTTCAAAAATGGCGACTTGTGTTTAATTTATTTTCGGGGCGAAATATAGAAAAGCACAAGAAAACTTGAAAATTATGTCAACAAACCTTAAAAGATTGTTGCACTAATACCTTGTACTCCCGGGTGTGCATAATTTGCTGACCAGCGTGCTACCACCGCTATTTATAAACCAAACTCAACAAAAATTTAATCCTTAGAGACACTATACAAGGACTTTAAGTAACCGTAAAAATTATTATTTAAATCAGCCCTTAAGGGCTACCTTACTCTTAGATATTTTTAATAAAACCGTGAGATCACGAAAATTTATAAACCAAACTCAACAAAAATTTAATCCTGAGAGACACTTTACAAGGACTTTAAGTTACCGTACAAATTATTATTTAAATCAGCCTTTAAGGGCTACTTTGCTCTTAGATATTTTTAATAAAACCGTGCGACCACCGCTATTTATAAATCAAACTCAACGAAAATATAGTCCTGAGTGACAATTTACAAGAACTTTATGCTATCACAAAAATTATTATTTAATTCTGCCCTAAAGGGCTACTTTACTTCTAAACATTTCTAGTAAAACAGTTATTTATAAATCAAACACAACAAAAATATAGTCCTAAATGATAATTTACAAGAGCTTTATGCTACCATAAAAATTATTATTTAATTCAGCCCTAAAAGGCTACTTTACTCTTAAACATTTTTACTAAAACAGTGCGACCACCGTTATTTATAAATCAAACACAACGAAAATATAGTCCTGAGAGACATTTTACAAAACATTTATGCTGCCAAACATTATTAACAGTGCAACCACCGTTATTTATAAACCAAACACAATGAAAATATAGTCCTAAGACATATTTCACTAGAGCTTTATGCTACCACAAAAATTATTATTTAATTCAGCTCTAAAGGGCTACATTACTCTTAAAAATTTTTACTAAAACAGTGCGACCACCGTTATTTATAAATCCAACACAACGAAAAGATAGTCCTGAGAGGCATTTACAGGAGCTTTATGCTACCACAAAAATTATTATTTAATTCAGCTCTAAATGGCTACTTTACTCCTAGACATTGTTGTTAAAATAGTGCGACCACCGTTATTTATAAATCAAACACAACCAAAAGATAGTCCTGAGAGGCATTTTACAGGAGCTTTATGCTGCCACAAAAATTATTTTATTCAGCTCTAAAGGGCTACTTTATTCTTAAAGATTTTTACTAAAAAAGTGCGACCACCGTTATTTATAAATCAAACACAACGAAAATATACTCCTGAGTGACAATTTACAAGAGCTTTATGCTGCCATAAAAATTATTATTTAATTCAGCCCTAAATGGCTACTTTACTCCTAGACATTGTTATTAAAACAATGCGACTACCGTTATTTATAAATCAAACACAACGAAAATATAGTCCTGAGTGACAATTTAAAAGAGCTTTATGCTACCACAAAAATTATTATTTAATTCAGCCCTAAAGGTCTACTTTATTCTTAAAGATTTTTACTAAAACAGTGCGACCTCTGTTATTTATAAATCAAACACTACGAAAATATAGTCCAGAGTGACAATTTACAAGAGCTTTATGCTACCACAAAAATTATTATTTAATTCAGCCCTAAAGGGGTACTTTACTTTTCAAAATTTTTACTAAAACAGTTCGACCACCGTTATTTATAAATCAAACACAACCAAAATATAGTCCTGAGAGGCATTTTACAAGAGCTTTTTGCTACCACAAAAATTATTATTTAATTCAGCCCTAAAGGGCTACTTTACTCTTCAAAATTTTTATTAAAACAGTGCGACCACCGTTATTTATAAATCAAACACAACGAAAATATTTCCGCCCTCTATAAAACTGGAAAAAAGGCCTAACATGCTTTTACGCCCTAGAAACAAATGTAAGGATACTTAATATCATAAATCATAACTTTGGTGCTCTCAACTAAATCAGCATCAAAAAAAAATTTTTTGCCGTAAAATCACTCTTTAGACTGATTTAAATAATTATTTTTACAATAACTTAAAACCCTTATAAAGCGTCTCTCAGGACTATATTCTCGCTAAGATTGATTTATAAATACCGGTGGTCGCACGGTTTTAGTAATTTTCGTTGAGAGTAAACTAGCCCCTAAGGGCTGAATTAAGTAAGTATTTTTATGGTAGCATAAAGCACTTTTAAAGTTTCTCTCAGGGCTATATCTTCGTTGAATTTGATTTATAAATAGCGTCGGTTGCATGATTTTAGTAAAACATTTTAAAAGTAAAGCAGCCCTTAAGAGCTGAATTAGGCAATATTTCTTATGGTAGCATAAAGTTCTTTCAAAAATGTCTAGCAGGACAATATTTTTGTTAAGTTTGAATTATAAATATCGGTGGTCGCACGGTTTTAGTACAAATCTTTAAGAGTAAAGTAGCCCTTTAGGGCTGAATTAAATAATAATGTATATGGTAGCATCAAGTTCTTGTAAATTGTAACTCAGGACTATATTTTCGTTGTGTGTCGATTTATAAATAACGGTGGTCGCACTGTTTTAGTAAAAATCTTTAAGAATAAAGTAACCCTTTAGGGCTGAATTAAATAATAATTTTTGTCGTAGCATAAAGTTCTTGTAAAATGTCTCTCAGGGCTTTATTTTCGTTGTTTTTGATTTATAAATAACGGTGGACGCACTGTTTTAGTAAAAATTTTGAAGATTAAAGTAGTCCTTTAGGGCTGAATTAAACAATAATTTTTATGGTAGCATAAAACTCTTGTAAATTGTCATTCAGGACTATATTTTCGTTGTGTTAGATTTAGAAATAATGGTGGTCGCGCCGTTTTAGTAAAAATTTTGATGAGTAAAGTAGCCCTTTGGAGCTGAACTAAATAATAATTTTCGTGGTAGCATGAAGCACTTGTAAATTGTCACTCAGGACTATATTTTCGTGATATTTGATTTATAAATAACGGTGGTCGCACTGTTTTAGTAAAAATCTTTAAGGATAAAGTAGCCCTTTAGAACTGAATTAAATAATAATTTTTGTGGTAGCATAAAGCTCTTGTAAAATGTCTTTCAGGACTATATTTTCGTTGTGTTTGATTTATAAATAACGGTGGTCGCACTGTTTTAGTAAAAATGTTTAAAAGTAAAGTAATCCTTTAGGGCTGAATTAAATAATAATTTTTGTGGTGGCATAAAGCTCCTGTAAAATGCCTCTCAGAACTATATTTTCGTTGTGTTTGATTTATAAATAACAGTGCTCGCACTGTTTTAGTAAAAATTTTGAAGAGTAAGTAGCCCTTTAGGACTGAATTATATAATAATTTTTATGGTAGCATAAAGCTGTTGTAAATTGTCACTCAGGACTATATTTTCGTTGTGTTTGCTTCATAAATAACGGTAGTCGCACTGTTTTAGTAAAAATCTGTAAGAGTAAAGTAGCCCTTTAGAGCTGAATTAAATAATAATTTTTGTGGTAGCATAAAGCTCTTGTAAAATGTCTCTCAGGAATATCCTTGTGTTTCATTTATAAATAACGGTGGTCGAACTGTTTTAGTAAAAATCTTTAAGAATACCTAGCCTATAATAGCCTTTTAGAGTTGAATTAAATAATAATTTTTGTGGTAGCATGAAGCTTCTGTAAAATGCCTCTCAGGACTATCTTTTCGTTGTGTTTGATTTATAAATAACGGTGGTCGCACTGTTTTAGTGAAAATCTTTAAGAATAAAGTAGCCCTTTAGAGATGAATTAAATAATAATTTTTGTGGTAGCATAAAGCTCTTGTAAATTGTCACTCAGGACTATATTTTCGTTGTGCTTGATTTAGAAATAACGGTGGTCGCACTGTTTTAGTTATAATTTTGAGGAGTAAAGTAGCCCTTTAGGGCTGAATTAAATAATAATTTTTATGGTAGCATAAAGCTCTTGTAAATTGTCATTCAGGACTATATTTTCGTTGTGGTTGATTTATAAATAACGGTGGTCGCACTGTTTTAGTAAAAAATTTGAAGAGTAAAGTAGCCCTTTAGGGCTGAACTAAATAATAATTTTTGTGGTAGCATGAAGCTCTTGTAAATTGTCATTCAGGACTATATTTTCGTTGTGTTTGATTTATAAATAACGGTGGTCGCACTGTTTTAGTAAAAATCTTTAAGGATAAAGTACCCCTTAAGAACTAAATTAAATAATAATTTTTGTGGTAGCATCAAGCTCTTGTAAAACGTCTTTCAGGACTATATTTTCGTTATGTTTGATTTATAAATAACGGTGGTCGCACTGTTTTAGTAAAAATTTTGAAGAGTGAAGTAGCCCTTTAGGTCTGAATTATATAATAACTTTTATGGTAGCATAAAGCTGTTGTAAATTGTTACTCAGGACTGTATTTTCGTTGTGATTGCTTCATAAATAACGGTGGTCGCACTGTTTTAGTAAAAATCTGTAAGAGTAAAGTAGCCCTTTAGAGCTGAATTAAATAATAATTTTTGTGGTAGCATAAAGCTCTTGTAAAATGCCTTTCAGGACTAAATTTTCCTTGTGTTTAATTTATAAATAACGGTGGTCGCACTGTTTTAGTAAAAATATTTAAGAATAAAGTAACCCTTTAGGGCTGAATTAAATAATAATTTTTGTGTTAGCATAAAGCTCATGTAAAATGCCTCTCAGGATTATATTTTCGATGTGTTTGATTTATAAATAATGGTGGTCGCACTGTTTTAGTAAAAATGTTAAAGAGTAAAGTACCCCTTTAGGGCTGAATTAAATAATAATTTTTGTGGTAGCATAAAGCTCTTGTAAATTGTCACTCAGGGCTATATTTTCGTTGTGTTTGATTTATAAATAACGGTGGTCGCATTGTTTTAGTAAAAATCTTTAATAAAGTAGCCCTTTAGAGCTGAATTAAATAATAGTTTTTGTGGTAGCATAAAGCTCTTGTAAAATGTCTATCAGGACTATATTTTCATCGTGTTTGATTTATAAATAACGGTGGTCGCACTGTTTTAGTAAAAATCTTTAAGAGTAAAGTAGCCCTTTAGGCCTGAATTAAATAATAATTTTTGTGGTAGCATAAAGCTCTTGTAAAATGTGTCTCAGGACTGTGATTTCGTTGAGTTTGAGTTATAAATAACGGTGGCCGCACGATTTTAATAAAAATCTTTAAGAGTAAAGTAATCCTTAAGGGCTGATTTAAACAATTATTTTAACGGTAACTTAAAGCGCATGTAAAGTATCTCTTAGGACTATATTTTCGCTAAGGTTGGTTTATAAATAGCGGTGGTCGCATATATATATATATATATATATATATATATATATATATATATATATATATATATATATATATATATATATATATATATATATACAGGGTCCTGCAGCTCACCTCCCGTCTTTTATTATACCTAAACCATTTATTTTAGAAAAAATATTTAAAAGCCACTATCTGCTGTTGATTAGAGAGCACATTTTAAAAATATTCTTGATTATACAGGGTGTTACAAAAAATAGTGGCGCATAAAAGTTGAATTTTTTAAAATGGAACACCCTATATTTTTTTACATTTTTGGAACACTCTTTGCCTAGTCTACAGACTCCTAGAATATTATCTCTCTTTTTTTAATAGTTTCGGAGAAAAAAGGTAAAATCGAAGAAAAAAAAAATTATAGTCTACATTTAAAATATTTATAAAAATTAGATAAAACATCTTAAAAGCTAAGGTAACCTAGTAGCTTACTGCAAAAGGTTTATAGTTATTCTGCTACGAGTATTATAAGTCTTACTTATACAGGGTGACCCAAATTCCATGTCAAACGTTGCAAAATAAAAAATTATTTTTCTCCATTTTTTCAAATGGAACACCCTATATATTTTATTTCTGTCAGGTACAGAATTAACAGATCAACATTTTTTATTATTACACTTATCTCAAAATTCCTGAAGGTTTTTGAAATATTCTTAAAAAACTAATGTTGTACTTTGTTTTTCAGTACGATAATTGAATAAACTCACTAGTAATGTGGAAAAATGGAACACCCTATATATATTTTTTTTCTGTCCGATACAGAATTAACAGATCAACATTTATTATTATTACTTATGATCTCAAAATTCCTGAAGGTTTTTGAAATATTCTTAAAAAACTAATGTTTAAGAATATTTCAAAAACCTTCAGGAATTTTGAGATAAGTGTAATAATGAAAAATGTTGAACTGTTAATTCTGTACCCATTCTTATGACAGAAAAAAATATATAGGGTGTTCCATTTGAAAAAATGGAGAAAAATTATTTTTTATTTTGCAACGATTTTCCTGCTGGAAGGAGTTCTTGATGCAACTTAGATATGCATGAAATTTATGGCTAATTCGCTGAACAGTTCTTTCTTCCGACATGGAATTTGGGTCACCCTGTATAAGTAAGACTTATAATACTCATAGCAGAATAACTGTAAACCTTTTGCAGTAAGCTACTAGGTTACCTTAGCTTTTAAGATGTTTTATCTAATTTTTATAAATATTTTAAATGTAGACTATAATTTTTTTTTTCTTCGATTTTACCTTTTTTCTCCGAAACTATTAAAAAAAGAGAGATACTATTCTAGGAGTCTGTAGACTAGGTAAAGAGTGTTTCAAAAATGTAAGAAAATGTAGGGTGTTCCATTTAAAAAAATACAACTCTTATGCGCCACTATCTTTTGTAACACCCTGTATAATCAAGAATATTTTTAAAATGTGCTCTCTAATCAACAGCATATAGTGGCTTTTAAATATTTTTTCTAAAATAAATGGTTAAGGTATAATAAAAGACGGGAGGTGAGCTGCAGGATAATATATATATATATATATATATATATATATATATATATATATATATATATATATATATATATATATATATATATATATATATATATATATATATATATATATATATATATATATATATATAAATGTTGTTCCTTGAACCCTTTACACTATATTTTTTATACATTTCTTGGGATAAGGTTCATACAAGGAAATAAAATAAAATTATGTAATTTTTTGTTTTTTTTTTTATATTAAATCAAACAGTTCGGCTATTTTTTAACCTTCAATGGTCTTGAGTATAGTAGAAAAACAAACAAACATGGTAAGAAACATGGATAGCATTATTTTCAAAATGAAAACATCATTAACTAACAAGAAGAAATTAGATAAAACATATATTATTGTTATCACTTACTTAAGGCAGAGATCATTTCTAGTAATTATTAAAATCAAATTTTATTTTTAGTTAATCATTTTTCTTCATCTTAATTTAATTAAAAAAGGAAACACAGACAAGGGAAGGTTCTAAAAGGATAATTCACTTATAGTATATTATTGCAAATGTTTAAGTTTTGAATATCTGCTTTTGAGTTGACCGAATTTGAGTTCTTTTCTATAAAAATCATTTTTAAAACTTCCCTTTTTAATTTACGCTGTTCCGATTTTAATATGCGAGTTTCTTTATAATCGAATTTAAGATTGTTTTGGGCTTCGTGTTTTGCGGTTTAATTTTGTTTTGTCGTACTTGACCGTTTATTCTATTTTCCAGACTTGACTTGATTGACCAATATACACACCATTGCAATTTGTGCAAGGGATTTCGTAAACTGCGCGTATTTATTTTAGTTTTTCCGGGTTTTGGCTTTAAGTTTACTATAGTAAATTTTAAGTAAATTGTTTGTTTCATGACTAATTGATGTGTTATACTTTTTAAAAAAGGATTGCAGATTCTAAGATAAACCCGTGATATAAGGAAGAGTTAATTTCGCAAAATAAATTTTAACCTGCATGTGCATGTATTATGTTTTTTTGTGTATCCAAGTAATGTTATTCGTTTTTTACATGTCATTTGACGAGAAATGATTTCTGCCTTGAGTAAGTGATAACAATATATATATATATATATATATATATATATATATATATATATATATATATAAAATGTGGAAAAAAAGTATGGACTACCCCTAATAATTTGGTATTCTGTAGGTTTTATGAAAAATGCTTGGATACGACAATTTAGTTTTTTTTTCCCACATATAAAATGTATTTGTTTTTTTATTGACATCTGTCAAAAATATGACAAATGTCAAATAATTGAGCAAGTGCCATTTCTAAACGGCACAATGGGCCTAAAATTTAGGAACATACTGAGTGAAATCAGAGTTTTCAAATGATGTATCACATGCCATATGTTGCAATTAAAAAAATGTCGATTACGTCATATTTTTGACAGATATCAATAAAAAAACTAATAAATTTTATCAGAATGTGGGAAACTAAAAAGCTAAACTACCTACCAAATTATTAACGGTCGCCATTTTGAAATGGCACAAAAGAATCGCACTAAAATCTAGGAACATACTAAGTGCAACAAGAGCTTTCAAATGATGTATTAAATGCCATATGTTACCATTTAAAAAAATGTCGTTTACGTCATATTTTTGACAGATGTCAATAAAAAAACAAATAAATGTTATCTGAATGTGACAAACTAAAATACTAAATTAACGTGTTCGAGCATTTTCCATAAAACCTACAGACTACCAAATTATTTGGGGTAGTCCATACTTTTTTTCCATACTGTATATATATATATATATATATATATATATATATATATATATATATATATATATATATAAATATAAAGATCCCGCGGTTCTACGGACTACCTAAAATACACAAGGTTAATGTACCAATTCGATCTATCGTCAGTGCAATAGGATAGCCCACTTATAAAAATTACTATCTTTCAAATATTCTTAATAATATTACAGAAAAAACACATTCATATATTAGAAACTCTACGCATTTTGAAAAAAAAATTAAAAGCAATCCAATTAGATCCAAAAGATCTTAGTCAGTTTCGATGTATAATCGCTATATATGAAGATACCTATTAATGATTTCCATAATATTAGACTTATTTCACATTTTTATGAACAAACCTCAGGAGTAGCCATGAGATCGCTGTCACCCATGGTAGCCAATATCTTCATGGAAGCTTCTGATGAGGAAGCATTAGAATCGTCTCCATTAAAGCCAAAATCGTGGCTAAGATATGTAGACGATACTTTTGTAATATGGCCGCATGGTCTAGAAAACTTCCCTATGTTTCTTTATCATCTGAATCAGCAACATCCTAATATAAAATGTACAATGGAAATTGAACCAGAAGGCACAATTCCCTTTCTAGATAGTTCCTTAGGACACTGTATACAGAAAACCAACGTATATGAACAGAAATCTACATGCAAATTTACATCATCATACGGCACAAAAGCAATCAGTACTCAATTCTTTGGTCTACAGAGCCCTGGCGATTTGGTACCAACATTTTTTACAATGGAAAACAGAAAAACTGACTCAGGCTTTAGGAGGGAATGGATATTGCACTGAGGATATTAGACGAACAATTAGAAAATATAACAATCCTACCCATCTTCCATTTATACGTACGATATTCAACACTCACAATAAAATTGGACAATGTTTGCGATCGTATATGCAGTTCCTTGTTCCCGTGGTGATGTATATATTGGAAAAACTGGACGATCCATATTGACCAGGTTTAAGGAATATGAACGATCTATTAGGAAGAAACAAATTGTACAATCTGCTGTATCTGAACACCAACATTCCACTGAACATGTCATAAACGTAAAAGAAACCAAAATTCTTGCATCGGTATCTGGATTCTATAAATGGAAAATTAGAGAAGAAGTCAACAATACAATTCAATGCCGGTCATGGTCTTAGACAGCAGAGTAGTTATTTCTGAGATTCCATTTTGCGCCTTTGCCCTATAGGGGGCTGGCTAGTCTGTAGCCCCTCATGAGCTCTAAAAAGTTCCAAATCGTCATTTGACCAAAATGAATCATGTGTTTGCTGCTATGCAGAACATTTTCTAGACATGGATCATAGTATCCTTATTATGATGTAGCTGTGCGTGAAATAAAAATATATTAACAGCCACTATTATTTAAGCTTTAAATCCTAAAGACTGGAGGCAGGAATTTTTATAGGTATGATTTGAGTTTTTCCTAAAAAACATGAAAATAGAAATGCCAAAACCATAGATATAATAATAGGGAGAGGGAATTTTTCTTGATTTGAATGCAATCAAAATTGTCAAAATTATGACTTGTCTATTGCATCATCCTAATTTGGTTATTTCGAAAGGGTGTTGTCAACTATATTACATAGAACAAAATCATAGAGATAATAAATGTCTATGATACTTGATAATAATATTAAAATTTCATTTTAAGGTGGTTCTAACACTGTAATGATAACCTCTACAATATTGCATTAACTATATATAATAATTATTATCATCAAAAAAATATTCAAATAACCAGCTTTTTATTTAAATACAATACAATTGCTTAGAAACCGACAACTCCCTCGAATCTTTGTGAACAGCAAAGTAGACGATTTTACAACAACTAGTAAAATCGTAAACTGAACAAAGCGGTGTAGCTTAGCATAACAGCATTGTTTCTGGCTTATTTTTGTTTATTTTTGGGTTTTTTGGGTTATTTTTGATATTATTTGTGCGAGTTTATGGGCATCATGATACGTAAGTGCGAAGTGTGCAAAAATTTGGACTATTACATTCGTAACGTCTGATGATTTCCTCAATGGTAAATACGTGAAAAAAGTCGTTTTATTAAAAGCCGCTAGGAGCAACCGTTTTCAAGGTATTTGGATTTGAAAAAATAGATGCATGTGACACTGAATGGCAAAATGTAGGATTTTTTTCCAAATCTAAATCAAAAGAATTATTTTTCAAGATATCCATAATGCATTATGGGGTTATTTTCACATTAGAAATTTAAATTTAATCTTAATTTAGTTCTTACCTACACCTACACTCTTTTCTCACTTTCTTTAATCACAACAATTGTTGGACATGCATGTTTCCAACCTTGTTCTCATCGATTCGTGCATACTTCGAAAAATCCCCGGAGTATTTCTAATCGTTTGACAGGAATCTTTTATGCGATTCCTTAGTTGTTCTTCATTTTGAATCGGAGTTTGGTAAACGAGGGTCTTAAGATCGCCCCAAAGAAAATAATCCAGGCAGTTAAGGTCTGGTAGCCTAGATCTATCCAGCGATTAATAAAAGTTTGATTTAAAAATTCTCGCGCTTGAATGCCAAAAATGTGCTGGCGCACCGCCATGCATAAATCACATCTGATATCGAAGTAAAAGTAGCACATTTTCAAGCAAAACCGGCAAATCTTTTTCGAGAAATTGACGATACCTATCGCAGTTGAATTTTCCCGGAAGAAAGAATGGACCTATTAGAAAATCTTTCAGAACTCCAGCCCACACGTTAACGGAGAACTGTTCTTGAAAATGCGATTCCTCTATTGCCTGGCGGTTTTCCTTTGACAGGATTTGATTACCAAATAGAGGATTTTGAATTAGGCATTGCAGAAACCAACGACAGAAGTCGATACGAATTGGAAAAATGGTTTTGAAGTAGGGGTTCTGCGTTTTGAATAACGTTCTTGATATAAATGTCCAGCTTCCTAAATGTATGTCGGCAAGCTCAGTGTTGGTAAAGTTCGTCATTTTTTGACAAATACTACT
>JAUTXW010001664.1:0-50000 GCA_030620095.1 Kuschelorhynchus macadamiae | reverse complement strand
ATTGAATCACAGACAACTGACTAATACCACGACCGGCATTGAATTATACTGTTTACTGCTGAATTTCGTTGGAAGCAATGATGTTTTTATTTCACATTACACCAATGTCATAACAAGAATATTGTGATCCCTGTCTGGAACATATCCTAAATGACAATTTTTTATATAAAACATATTAAAATATTAAGAAAATTGAGAAGTAACTAGCACAAAAAGGACAAAATTAAAGAACGGCTTAACGTAAAAATCGTGACACGTAAAAGAAAGAAAAAAATTACCATGAAACATGTTATCCAAAATTTTGATAAAAATGACAATACTGTAAAAAATTTAGAAAAAAAATGAAGTGTTTTTTACCAGAAATGTATCCCTAAGCTCCATGATAATAAGTTTAAAGACCATTGTAGCAATTTTCAATAAAAACTGAAGATACTGTACAGGTAAAACCATTAATGCAAAGAAAGAAACTGATCCAAATGAATGTGATAAACATTCTGCAAGATGTTAAAAAAATTAATAAAAAACATTCAGTTAAAGGTTCAAAGTGAAACGATTGTCTATGATGGTGCAGAATTATCAAAAAAGAAAGCATGCGGTTTAAAAAAATAGGAACTGAATAATGTGATAACCACGAATTAAAAAAAATATTATTCCGGATTTGCCGGTACACAATTGTAGAGGTCTTCAACAAGTCTGTTTTAAAGAGTGTTACGTAAAACCTTGACATTTCTCAAAATTTTCTAGGTACAAAAGGAGATTTTTTATTGTTTATATTTGCTTGTTCTTTTGTAGCCTAGATAATTTATGCCTAAATATTAAATAAAAATAGTTTTCTGCAGTTTTCTAAATTTCTTTAGTTTTTGATGTACAGGATGTTTTTAAGAAAAATTTTTTCATTTATTAGCTATAGAAGATTTTAAAAAAACTTTAACTATAAAAGTTGTAGGATTTTTTCTGTATTATGGTCTAAAAATATCAAATATTTCTAAACATTATTGAAAAGTAGAAAAAATTACATAATCTATATTTTTTAAATGGGACACCTTGTATATTATAATCTAATTAAATTGGCCTTTTCATACCGATTATAAATATACCAGGTTTAAAGGCAACCGAGACAATTGACTAAAAGAGAGAGAACATTCTCTTCTAAATGGTGAATCAATAGGACAAATACCTTGCCTCGAGCTTTGCCTCTTATGAAATGGTTTTTATCAATTATCTGGATTGCCTTTAAAGATAAAGTTACCAAATCTGTGATATTTATAATTGGTAATAATGCAACATTAAATGGGCCCAGTTAAAAAAATATAGGTTATGTAAATTTTTCTACTTTTCAATAATTATTTGTATTTTTAGAAGATAATAGAGAAAAAATCCTACAATTATTCTATGTATTATATGTACTTTTTTTTGTATATCCTATAGATAAAGCTGTATTTAGATATCAAAATATAAATTAAAGCCCTGAAAGCATTATATAAAAAAACTTACTTTCAACTAAATTCATGCTACATCAAACGTATCATTAGAATTCATAATATTTCTGTAAACTTAAGTAATGACAGACCTTTTTGCCATTATTTTAGCATTATTATAGAACATATAAATTTCCTTCATTTTTAAACATTCAAATGACCTTTCGATTTGATATTTTTTGGTGCATCGCTTCACAGTTCGCTACTCCCAATATTGGCTGAATTTTAATAGATGCTAAATTGTTAATTAGCCATAAAAGTTGTAGGGTTCATTACATAATTAACAGAAAATTATTATGTATATGTATATATGTCTCAAAAATCAACATGCATTTTTTTAAATGGAACACTCTGTATATTATATGCTCATAAAATGAGTTTTTTTTGCAGATTACAAATATACTAAACTCTCTTACACCTTGTCTTATAGCGAGGTTTTTGTGACATTTCTCAGATGTTTTGAATGATAAAGGTATTAAACTTATTATATTTATAATCAGCAAGAGACCGATTTGCGACATATTTTTGAGACATCCTATATACTTAAATACTAACTTTTACGTAATGAACACCATAACTTTTATATTTGACAAATTTTTCTATTATTTATAATTAAACTAATATTGAGTGTGGCGAATTGTGAAGAAAGGCACCCAACAATGGATCCTAATATTCTGGTGTCTGATGTATCATGAAAGTTAGTTTAAAGTAAAAAGTACAGAAAGGAATGAGGTAAGAAACAACTGTTTAATTTTTTTTTAAACATCCAGAATATATTAAATTTTGGTGAAAACACTCTGTATATCAAGAAACATTTTTGGTATTCAAGTGTGGATTACCTTGGGTAGAAAAGAAGAATATAATATAATATCTCGTTTTGTAACAGTTGTTGAGTGTTTATAAATATTTTGAGAAAATGATAAGGTCTTACATAACACTCAGATTTCTTGTATTCCTCTGCATTTACGCATTCTAAGCCATAAATCCAATATCTAGTGCTTGACAATACGGAAAACCGCAAATCAATTCTAAATTCTGGCTCAAAATAATTAACTTGAAATTTGCATGTAAAGGGCGTCTGTCCAGCAGTTTACTATATGACAGCAGTACCTAAAATGAATTAATTAATATAGGGATTATGGTTATATTTAATACAACAAAACATATGCTGTAGGTTAGAAACAAAATTTTTCAGAATACCATGTTTATAGGAATATTCCTCTTATTTTCTTAACAGGAATATGCTGCTTAAGCATTATATTTAATTTTTAACTAAAATTTGAAGTATATTTAATCAGTAACGAAGTTTTTGCCTGTAAAACTTTGTTGAGATGGGTGCAGGGCAGATGTAGCAAATTCCATTTAAAAATCATTTTTTACAGCTGATTTTTCGAAACGCAATTAATAATACCTATATAATACCATTTTATTAAAAATCTTAATACAAACAATACTGGAAAGTTTTACTTATCACTACTAGCATATTAAATTTGTGGACAATAAAGAAGAAAACTTAAATTCTACCTTAAAATATGGCTTACTAAGGTATTCAACAATTGTCTGTTAAACTTCTGAGATTGTTAGCCCATTTAAGTTTAAATGGTAACAAGACTGTAACTTTTTTAAAGGGTTGTCTTAGTGTCTTGTTTAATTAAAGAGGTGTTATGTATCTTAAAATAGGTATGTCCTAGCTCGAAATATCTATCAGTGATTTTAAGAATATCAATACATATCGAAGACATTCTATTTCGCCTTTATAATACGTATAATTCGGTTACTAACATTTACACCCGTATTCCCTAGAGATTTAAATTTAGACCAGGTCTAACTTGACAGTTATAGGTTTAAGATGACATTTTTAACAATTGAACAAATAATTTTTCTAAATGACACAATTACAAAATGACAGTGACATAGCGAAGCATAACTGGGGTACTAAGAGTTTTAAGTACTATGGCAACTAGATCTGGTCGAACTCTTAAACCTTTTTAGTGAATACGGAGGTAAAAATTTAGTTCTGGAGAAGCACAATATGAAATAAAATCCACTAAAATGTTCACCTTCTTTCACTGCACTCCCTTGTAGCCATTAATTAGGGTTACATTTAGGTCTCTTGAAATCACCAGTTATTTGTTAACTTCTGGTTTATTAGAAAATTAGTAGGTATTAAGTACAATAATTATTCTATTACCAATTGATGCTAGGAATACTGTTGTATTTTCTCTTTTAGAAATGTAGAAGTATAATAAAAGTATTACGGATCTTCAGACAAACCTTAAAAGCTTCAGATTTGTAATTCTTCATAACATTTAAATTATTTTCAGGATAATAAAATATACTTAATTAGACGAAAGAAATTTCGTGTTTTGCTCAACGCCAACAAAATAAAATTAAGGTTAACAGTAATTGTCAAATCGTAATGAAAAACTGGCGTACTTGACGTTAAAAAATGCATGCAATTTTCCATTTAAGAAATGAATGCTACCTCCCAACTTCTGTCTGCCGTTTCGCAGTCATGTGATTTAGCTATTCGACTAACGAAATGATAAGTACAAAATCGTACCCCTTTTAAAGGTATATTTTCACCACTGGCTGTTTCTAAGACGTAATTCTTGTAAGGGGTTTTCTGGCTACACAATGGTACGTGTCGAAGTAATAACCAATCCCATTTCACATTCCCGACCGCAAAGCTTTCTAGGTACTACCAAGCTAGAACCATTATTTTGCAGAGGTCTGCCCTAGACGTTTGTTTAGCTATTACAAACTGAAGGGCATATGCAAGAGCTTCTGATATCTTTTCTGGTCTAGCTATTAGATTGGTATCAGGATCGCGATTCAATAAAACTGCTGTCCATTCCTGTTTAATTTCCTCAGGATAGAATGGATAAGTCAGGGTAATTAGCCATAGAATATCTGCTTCATACCCTTAGAGTTTCGTTATATGTTTGCCTTGTACACTGAAGGTGGGCTTTACAAAGTTCCTGCAAATGTGCTGCTACGAATGCTCCAAAATAATTTACACCAGGACAAACCAGTTCGTGTACCTTCTCGGGCCATTTATAACATTTTGCGACAGCGTCAGGTGGTATCTTTCCAACAAACGTAGATGGTTTTAATATAGGCGATAAAAGGACAATATTAGATTTTTGGCTTTTGGTTGCTTAAATTTTGCATCTTTAATCTCTTAAAATTTGGACTTCCTGTTGCATTTCCTCATAAACCTCTTGGACTCGTTTTTGCACTTTCTTTTTCATTTGACCAATTTCTTATTTAACGTCTTCTTTGGTTAAGAATTCGGGCTACTAAACAGCACGGTTGCTTATCGGTACTTTTTACGATAATACCTAAATTCCTTAACTGATAGTGTTTAAAGGCGGAATAAATTATACGTATTTAAAACTAATCCATCGATTTTATTAATATGGACTTGTTTAATGGGGGAAAACCACGCCCTAATACAGGGGCGTATTAAGTAATGTAAATGACTTGGAAAAAATTGATTATCAGGAAAACGATCCAAAATTGAAGAACAAGTTAAATTCCCAGGTAACAAAATCACAAATATTATATGAAACAACGGATTTTGCCCCATTAGGCTTAACCCAATAAAAATTAATGATATGATTTACGAGTTCCATCCCGAGTTAGATAATAAAATTAAGGAGATAGAATCTATAGGCAGAAATAGAATACGGGTACAATGTAAAGACAGCAAGACAGCTAATAATCTAGTATTATCAAGTCAATTTAAAGGAAAAAACTTGGATGTGTACATTCCAAAATCGTTAGTATTAAAACAAGGGATCATTAGGGGAATATATCAGAGGAAACTTCAAAACATAAATTCAAAAAATTTAAGGGGGAACTGCACGCAGTATTATGGCTCATTTGCAAGCCTTCCGCCGCTGCAATATTATATTAAAGCTGTAAGAGATATTTGTTAGCTTCAAGGTGATTTAATTAGAGAAATACGTATAGTTGGGCGCTAAATACGATTTTTTACGAAATAATTAAAACTAGAATTATAAAACAGAAGTCGATTTGTACATTTTCGCCCATTTTTTGACCACTTTTTGATGCAAATGCCATCGCATATAATTTTTTATCCACAAAATGGCTCTTTACCGCCTTCCATTGATCCTTTGTCTAAGTAACTGCAAAATTTGAAATGGTAAATCGTACTCATGTCTTTGTATTTCTGCAGCGCGTGAACCCTTTTGAACCCATTTTTAACCGAAATGTAATTTAAATTGCCTATACATAACACATTTTTTTGAAGTCGGACGCGCAGGAAGTTTTTTCTAATACATAGGTACCATTTCATCTTATTTTGAACTTGACTAGACCTTGTCGCTGATTTTTCACTTTTTGCGTGCAGTTCTCCCTTAACGAACACTGCAAATTTACAATACATAACGTTATGAGAATTAATAGAACAATAATAGACATAGACAAAACAGATAACCAGAAAAAAACTGTAAAAACAAAATCTGTCATTATGACATTTAAGTCGCAAGTACTTTCTAAGTATGTTGCGATCGGACATGTAATATGAGAAGTAACACCCTACATTCAACACGTTATTTTGTGTTACAATTGTTTTTGTTATGGCCATACAAGTACTCAATGTAGGAGCAGAAGACGTTGTTTGAAATGTGAGGGTGATCATACATTAAGCCGGGGACACACTTTCGGCACGGTACGTCACGTTACGAGCTGGCGCGTACCGTGGCGTGTCGTACAAATTTGAGTTTAGAAACACATACACGGCACGCGCTTCATACCCCATACCTTCCGAGTAGGTTTCCCGCGCAAACTTTATTTATTTCGGAAAGTACACTTCGTAATATATGTAAGTTTAGTTTTAAAAAAATGGAATGTGCCAGTAGTACCGATTCTTCTGATTGGGAAGAAGAGTTAGAAGAAGCAGCAGTATGTCTACAAATAATAGAAAATAAAGCAAGTCATAGGGCATTATGGGTACATGAGATTAACCAAAAGAGGGAATCAAGCGGTGAATTTCATCGACTCGTAAAGGAATTGGAATCTGATCCACACAGATTTCATATGTATTTTAGGATGCAAAAAGAAAATTTTGACTTTTTGCACGACTTGATTAAAGAATAAATTTTCAAGAAGGATACCTTTTTCAGAAAAAGTATTAGTACCAGAGAAAGACTAGCTGTATGTTTAAGGTAAATATTTATTTATTCATTTATTTTATAAAACATAAAACATAAATAAATTTGAAACACAGTTTGAAAAACTTGTTGAAAATGATAATTAGTGGTACAAACAACAAAATAAACAACTATTCTAAAATATGGTAGGAAATAATATACAGGCACTTTAGTGTGGGTTAGGTCTGTTAAAAAGAATTTTTATCCAAATACAATGTTGTCGGACTTTCTGGAGCATTTGAAGAAATAAATATTATGCGAGGTTTTTCTGCAGACACACCTAACTTGTTACTACCTATATTAACAGGGGTAGCCGTAGCCTCAGTATGAAAAGTTTCTTCCTCAGTTTCTTCCATATTATTTATATCACAACTGTCCCTTCGTTCGATATAAACTTCAGATAAATCGTGAGGAGAATGGGATGTTTCAGTAGTTGGGGAGCTAGATGGTATATAACTAGAGCTACGATTTTGCTGAATCACTGAGTTGGGGGTAGATTCAGATAAAGGAAAAGCAGTATTAGTAGACTTTTTCTTTGCATCGCTTATTTCAGCTTGGAAAACAAGATTGCTTATTTGAAGTTTAAGCTGTGCTTGATCAAGGTCTGACAATCTTTTAGCCGTTTTTGATATGCTCAAGTAAAACAAATCTGATTCGTCATAATCGTTAACATTTTTTGATACAGGCAATAAAATGTTATTATCCCTTTCCTTACATTTTTGCTGTCTTAATTCCGAATTTTTTTTCATAATTTCTACCATTTGCTGCGCTGGACTTTGCATTTGCTTAACATTTTTTTGTTTTCTTAATTCGTTCAGGCGTTTAGTAGGCTGTTGAATAAATATATCGGTCTGGCCTGAAGAGCCAGGGAGTTCGACGTTTTGTGAGACTTCTACTTCCATTAGATCAGAATTATCTGAGTCATTTTCATCTTCTTGCGAATTTTCAAGCAAGTGTGGCTCGGAAGCTTCTTGGGAATTCTCTTGAAATTGTGGATCCAACTGTTCCAAATTGGTGTATGTTCTAAAATTAAAAAAAAAACTTATAATCCTTTCGCATAAATTTTAGATGTGATTGATATAAAGCATCAAGCTTTTAAAAAAATATATTTAATTTTTCAAAAGTGCTGTGTTTACGTAAGTTTAATTATGTTTTACTTCCCAGTTCAATAGAGTACAAATAAAAACTTTAAAAAAATATTTACTTTTATTTTTTTTGTTAAAGCAGAAACTGGTAGCCCTCAAAAACCTAAGTTACCTTTAAAAATTGCCATAAGTAACTCTTTTGTGTTAAATAAGATTGACTGGGTAAGTGAAATTCCAAAGTCGAGACGAGACCAGATATATACTTTTCTATAACTGTTAAAAAAATTTACACTTACTTTCTGTTCTCCAAAAACGGCAATATGAAGGACATTTGGCTTTCGAATTTCCACGGCACAATTTTTTTGGCTGCTTGGCCACTTTTAGTAGCCCGACGCCTGCTTAGTGCATTTGCGAAACATTTACGTAACTTGTCCCATGCTTCTTTTGCCTCGGCAGCTAAAAATTATATTTTGTTTTAGATTTCTGGCGACTGGTAATTCTTTTCGATCTATCGGTTTCAGTTACCGAATGGGTTTTAGTACGGTTAGAGAAATTGTAAAAGAAGTATGCGAAGCTATTTGGAAGACTTTATCGCCAATAGTAATTCCTAAACCAACAAAAGAGCTCTGGACCAACGTAGCTGCAAAGTTTAAACAACTATGGAATTTTCCAAATTGTATCGGAGCCATAGACGGCAAACACGTAAATATACAATGCCCTATTAACAGCGGGTCCAATTTTTTTAATTATAAAGGCTGTCATTCGGTGGTGCTTATGGCTATTGTGGATGCCGAATATAAGTTTATATCCGTTGATGTCGGCTCGTATGGCAGAAATAGCGACGGAAGTATCTTCGCCAATTCTTCGTTAGGAAAAGCACTATATAACAATACTTTTGATGTACCAGAAAAGGCACCATTAAAAGATAATTCAAAGCCTCAACCTCACGTAATCGTTGGAGATGAGGCCTTCCCTTTGACTACTTTTTTACTTCGTCCCTATGGAAAACACAGTTTAGCCGGTAACGAATCTAATAAAATATTTAATTATCGACTCTCTAGGGCTAGAAGAGTTGTAGAAAACGCGTTTGGAATATTAGTTTCACGTTGGAGAGTTTTCAAAAAGCATATGGAAGTACAACCAGAAATGGTTGATAAAATAGTGTTAGCGGCGTGCTGCATTCATAATATGCTGTGCACTAAAAATGACATTCAACCTGATACTAACCCTAACCTAATGGGGCATTCCAAAATTTTAACTCGTCAAGAAGAAATTCGACGCAAGTTGCTAATCAGACCCGGAAGCTTTTAAAGAATACTTCATTTCAGACGAAGGGAGCGTACCGTGGCAGACTGAAGTCGTGCGTGCAGGAAGAATTCATCATGAGGAGCAATTATAATACAGGATTTTACCTTCAATATTTGCATTTGAAGTTATTTTGTTTGTAAAATAAAATCGTTGCATTACAAAAATAATTTATAATAAATCGTTTTAAAAACATATCCCTATGTACAGGGTGTCCCACGGTGGATGACGATAAACCGTTGGCAACATCGCTATTTTAAATACAACATCCTATAATTATAATTGCATTTTTAAATTTATGTAACATACTCTATACCTAAATTGAACAGATTGTGAGAATTCGACAGTCGAAAAATGGAAATTTGATACTTTGAACTGCGTTAATAGCTTAATAGAAGAAGTTAGAGCAAAGCGGTTTGCACTTTTCTATCTTAGTTTTTGAAGATCTATTCAATGACAGTTGGATTTTATCGAAAAGAAAACAGAAAGTTACTTTTTAATTTTTTTAGAGCTACTTTAAAAAATTTAAAATTTCACGATAAAGTTGAAACTAAAACTAAAATCTTCTCAGCAAATCCTTTCATTTGATACCCATATCATGGGATTGTATAAAACATATGTAATCCGCGATCTTGGGCAGTCCGCCATATTGGATTTAAAGTTTAATTACGTCACTTGATTTTTTATACTCTCAGTAAAGCCTTTCATTTGATACCCATATCATGGGAGTGCATAAAAATAACTAGTCCGCCATCTTGGGCGGTCCGCCATATTGGATTTAGAATGAAGTCACTTAGCTAAAGTCTAAGCTAAGTTGTCTTGCAAACTAAACGTGAATGCAAAATTTCAGCTCAATCGGTTAAGGATAACTCCTTTAAAATACAGTTGCAAGATTGACCCGAACAAACATACATAAAAAAATTAGAATGATTGGTTATTTAGTTCTCCATAAACGTCTAATATGCCATCTACCGTGGGATATCCTGTATTTGCATCCTCTATACAGGGTGTCCCATAACTTATGTACCATAGAGCTACAGGTGATACTAGGGACCAAAATAAGATGATTTGTTCCATAAATCTATTGTTAAAAAGATACAGGGTGTCAAAATTAAATGTTAAAAATCGTTTTTACTAGACTTTTAACAACCATTATTTTCCACCGCATTTATTGATCACATCATATTTTGATATCTAGTATCACTTGTTACTCTATGGCGAATAAATTATGGGCCACTCACATTTTAAAAGTTGTTAGGTTTGGGATTAAAAAAATAAAAATGCATGCATTGAACACTGAAAAATGAAATATTTCCAAAACGGTTTAGTTGAGCGAGTTTTGACAGGGGTAACTTTTTTGTGTAAAAAAGTACAAAGAATCTATTTTTTTAATTAATAAGTATCAAATTATACTGAGAAAAAAAGTTATGGTAATTTCAAACTATACCAACTACCGTCTATAGCGCCCTCTATGGGCTAAAGTAAAAATGTGTCCATAATCGGGTTTCTCGTACCGAAATGCCCCGTATGCCAATTTTTAAGGAGATACGTCTACAATGGTTTATAAAATAAAATAAAAACGATTTTTAGAATTTAACTTTAACACCCTGTATCATTTTAACAATTAACATTTGCCACCACTTGTATGGAACAAATCATCTTATTTGGTCTCTAGTATCACCTCTGTTGCTATATGGCACATAGGTTATGGGACACCCTGTATAAGTAAAACAAACTAGAATAGACTTGAACATCACACGTCCAAAAACACCGGGTATATCGTATCAACATTTAAAAAAATCAAAAAAACTTTTATGGCTGAAAACTCAGGCCATTAAGAATATTATGTTTTAGGCTGTAATTATCTTAAAAAATATCCAACTTACCTGAAATGTTTAAATCTTTGCCAATTTCCTCCCAAGATTCTTGGCGTATTTGTTTATTTCGGTAGTTTCTACTTTTAATATTATACAATGACTCATGTTGTCGCACTTTTTCTATAAGTAACTCCTCCATTTTTATTATTAAGCCACAAAAGTCAAAACAAACTAAATAAACACACACAATGTTGCATCAAATTACTGCCATACTCAGTACGCGTGTGATAAAAGTGTGGATTTCCACAAATCAACGACACGCTGAGACACGCGTGTTATGTGACGTCAGCATACCGTGTCGGCTATACCGTACCGTGTAGTGTGTGTGGTAGAGAGCCACAAAAAGACATGTAAAATTGAAGTCCACACTTCTAGTACGGCACGCGCTAGCTCGTAACGTGACGTACCGTGCCGAAAGTGTGTCCCCGGCTTAAAGAGGAATGTAAGGCGGAAAAAGAAATAGTTTGTTTTCACTGCAAAGGTTCACATGCAACAAATGAAATAAAAACATGTTCAGAGTTTAATAGACAAAAAGAAATTAAAGTAGCAATAGCAAATAAAAATATTGCTTATAAAGAAGCTGAAAAAAGTTTTCCTCAAATGTCTTATGCTTCGATCGCTGCTAAAAATTTAAAAAATAATTTAGATTTGACGGAAGTAGACCCTTTATTTGGTAGTTCCTCACAAAAAAACAAGTTTCAATAATAATAAGACTTTAACTTCCCCCTTTTTTACCCAGATTAAAACACCAACAAAAATACTAAGACCAACAATAGAAAATCCTGTTTTAGAGCAGCACAAGCAAAAATTTAATCAGAACATAATGTCAATATGCGAAAATTCACTTTTAGATAGTAAAGTATACCTAAATCCAATTTAAATTCTGCTCAAAAAGGAAACATACAAGACATTAATCAGTACTTCAACTGTGAAATAGTTAAAGCAAAAAAATAATTTTAATTCAAAAAAAGAAGAGCTTGTAAATTTGATAAATTCAAAAATTCTGTCCACTACCATAAATTAAAAAAAAAATAAATAAAACAAATAGAAATGAAAAACTTTAATATCTGCCAATGGAATTCTCGTTCAGCAATATCTAATAAAGCAAATTTGGACAATTTACTAGATAAACACAAAATTAGTATAGCTTTTTTATGTGAAATGTGGTTTAAACCTGGTCATTATGTATCATTTTGTGGCTACAACGTGGTTAGAAAGGATCGCAATGATGGCAGGGGTGGAGTTGCCATTTTGCTCAAAAATAATATCCAATTTTCAGAGATTTCAGGACCATACTTTAATAATATAATGTATATAGTTGTTAAGGCACCATTAAGTAATGGTTCATTTTTGACTTTTATATCACTGTATATAAAACCACAATCTAAAATATCAACTCTAAGCTGGAATAGATTTCTTTCAACTTTTACTAATGTATTTATAATATGTGAAGATTTTGACGCACATCATGCAGCGTGGGGTTGTCACAGAAATGATGCTGCAGGTAGTTCTTTACTAGAGGCAATTAAGACAGTAATTTAATATTCCTCAATAACGGCTCATTCCGCGTATTAGTTCATCGAGCGGCAACTCTGCGTTAGATTTATCCCTGACAGCCCTATGTTTCCAAGACATATTGGAATGGAATATTTTAGAAGACTCATTTGGTTCGGATCATTTGCCTATTATTACTTCGTGTCAACTAACACCCAGACTTGCTACTACTAATAGTCACAAAAAATGGTACCCGACAAAAGCCAATTGGGAAAATAGTAATTATGACAAATTTATTAATATCTTAAATAATATATTAGAAAAGGCAGTACCAAATATTTAACAAAATTTTAAAAAATATAGTAATGGTAAGTCATGGTAGAACCAAAAGTGCGATAAGGTAGTAAGTGAGAGAAAAAATATTTTTTTTTAAATTGTACAAATTAAATCCTAACATGTCTAATTTGATTCAATATGAAGAAGCAGATAACTTAGCGAAAAAAACAATTCAAGAAGTTAAAAAAGAAAACTGGAGATCCTTTTGTTTATCGTTAAACCAGTTTACATCTATCAAAACAGTATGGACTAAAGTAAATAGCTTTATAAATAGAAAGAAAGAAAATAGAATTCCAATCTTGTCAGATGACCCCTGGCTTTTTCACGACAAATTAGCACCACCGTACGCAAGTTTCAAACCAGTAAGCTTTGTCAATGAGAACATCAATAAAAATATTTTTTTAGAAAAACCTTCTAGCTGCAGCGAGCTTGTAATGGCTTTAAAACAAAATAACAACTCTGCACCTGGCTTGGATCAAATTCATTACTCTATGTTATATAACCTTCCAGACGTCGCCAAAAAAATATTGCTTCAGATATATAATATAATATTTGAAGGCAATCATCCTGTTCCAAAGGAATGGAAAGAATATATTGTTGTACCTATCAATAAACCTGGTAAACCAGCAAATCTCTCGACATCCTACCGACCTATTGCTCTAGCATCTTGCGTTTTCAAAACATATGAGAGGATTATAAAAAAATACATTGTAATTTTGGATGCTGAAGAATCATCTATTTCCCGAAACTCAGCATGGGTTTAGAAAAGGAAGTCTACTCAAGAAGTTATTACTAAACTGGTAACAGACATTCAATTAGGATTTACGAAGAACCAATCCACTTCAGCTGTCTTCTTGGATATTCAAGGGGCCTACGATAATATAGTGTACAATATTCTTGTTGAAAAAATGCATACATTGGGAATCTCATTGAAAATAATAAAAAACTTATATGATAAATACAAAAATCTTAATAAGAACAAATGAAAGATTATCTAAATTAAGGGAAACAAAAATTGGACTTCCTCAAGGTGGTATATTGAGTCCACTACTGTACATAATATATACATATGACCTTGAAAAAAATTCTAATGACGATAAGGTGAACATTCTTCAATTTGCTGATGATATATGTATATATACGACTAGCAAATCTCCTGAAACTGGTCAACAAAATTTGCAACAACCTTTTAACCAAACGTTAATATGGCTAAAAGAAAATGGACTAAACTTTTCACCCGACAAGACAGTATTATTCAACTTTACAAGGAGAAGAAGGCAAGATCCAAACGTCAATTTAGGAGGAACATCTATCCGTCAAAGTTCAGTAGTCAAATATCTAGGACTCTTCCTTGATAAAAAATTGAACTGGAAGGATCAAATACAGCATCTTATAAAAATAACAGAAAACGGACTAAATGTAATCAGAGCCCTTAGTCACAAAAAGTGGGGAGTGGATCCCAACATATGCCTTTTGTTCTACAAAGCCTTTGTTCGATCGGTTATGGACTATTCTAGCGCTTTTTATGGATCTGCAGCTCAAATTCACTTAAATAAACTTGGAAAAATTAGAAACAAATGTGTTAGATAAAGCCTAGGTTTTTTAAACAGTACTCCCATACCCGTAATTGAAGCTGAAACACTAGATTTAAGACGAAAGTTTTTAGCTGATAAATTTCTTTTAAAATTAATTTCAAAAAATAGTATATTAATTAATAGAATTAACTAACTTACAAGATTGTGTTATACACATCCGTATTGGAAAGTTAAAAGACTACCCTTGCTAGTACACAGTTATTCTCGATGTAAGGAGAGAGGAGAAAAGGAGAAATTTATAGTCATAAATAATACTCTGCCATACTTTCAGTTAGAATATTATGCTTTTGAAAATCCTCAAAAAGTTATTATTAAAGACAGTAATGAAAAATATCACCTAATTTTAAAACATAACCTTTCGGGAACAACAAAACACAATTTAGGTCATTTATAAACACATTTTTACGGACGGTTCAGTTTTAAATCGACGAACAGTGTGCGCCTTTTGTCAAAAAAACAAAAAAAAATTATTAAGAAGTTACATTTATCCGAAGGTGCCTCTATTTATTCTGCAGAACTCTGGGCTGTTCTCGAATCAGTTGAATATTGTATTAATTTTAATGAAAATAATCGGTTTGTAATATTTTCTGATGGTCAAAGTGCTTTATCAGTATTATCTAACTGTTTGGATGTTCCATATCTGATTACCAAAATTGTAAACGCCTGTGGAAAGCATGTTTATTTTGTCTGGATTAAAGCTCACATAGGTATTCCTGAAAACGAGCTTATAGACCAAACAGCTAAAGAAGCTACAGCATGTGGCTCTTCTTCATACTTTAAAATACCATATACGGATATGGTTAACATAGCAATAATGAGAATAAAGGATGATTGGCAGGTACAATGACAGAAAAAGGATTAAAGTAATTAATATAATAATAATTAAAGCTAACTTTTCAAACCTATGTAAAAAACATGGTTCCAGACAGAATCAAATAAGAACTTTATTAAAACTAGTTCACGCATCAGAAGTGATCACGCCTTGTACCCTAAATTTAAGAAAAAAATTGATCTTCAAAATCGGAGATTTAGAACATATAATTTTAAATTGCCCTAGATTAAAATTTTTTAAGATTTTTTTTAAAAATATTTCAGGAATTGTACAATTTCCTTCTAAGATAAATCATTAAATTGCCCTTAATAATGTCAATATATATAGACAGTCCAATTTATAAATGAAGCTAAAATAAAATTGTAACTGAACCATTACTTAAACTCTATTTTAGAATAAGTTAATTACACATTTGAAAAAATTAAAAATAAAAATAAAAATATAAAAAAATGAATAAATTAACAAAAGAGAGCCTTAAAAAAATACATAAAATAAAAATTTAAAGAAGTCAGAAAAGATAAAAAAAAATGGAAAAAAATTAAAAATAAAACCAGAAATAGATCATACAAAATATAAAATACGGAAAATTAAAGAATAAAACTAACTTTATTGATTTTGTTAACATTTAGCTTAATGTAATGTTATGTATGGAATAGTATGAAACAACGCGATATATCTGAAAATTGTGTAGTAAAAGAACAGGATAGTAAACGAAAAACAAGACAATTATATAAATTTGTACCCATAAAGAGGGATACTGGCCAGTTGGTCAACACCAGACCCATCAAACATACACACACCTTTGGTTAATGTTAATTCAAACAAAGTATTTTATTTTTTTTCTAGATTCTTCTTCATGTCCTCTTACTACTACTTTAAGACTGTTAAATCTTCTTAGGTTTTTCTTATGTCTTATTTAGCTTTCTTCATGTCCTCTTTGCGAACATTTTCTTGGTTCCTTCTTAGGTGTTTTATATCGTTGTGCATGGTTACTATCACGTTCATTAAGGAATCAAATTTGGCTTACATAATTATTGATAATGTCTGTATCGTCTGCATTATAAAAAAGTTCTTACTTCTTTGTCTTGCACTTATTCCAATTTGGGATTCAGCTGGATCTTTATACCGTTTCTGACACCAAATGTCCCGGATTGGCCGGTACACAAACATATAGTTTCTGAATATAGGCTTTATTCTGATCACTGATTAAGCTAGCAAAGGTGTTTACCTTGTATGACATGGTACTATGGTAATCTAAACTTGTCCCTGTCAACTTGTTTACACTTTGAAATCTCAAACTAAAGTAAGCAACAAGAGCGCGCTTATAGAATGATTTAGAACATTCTAGAAGAAATTATATACTACAGAGAGGAAAGAAAGCCTAATAGAACTTTCAGGAAGGATTAATGACAAACATAGTCGTAAAATGGATCAAAACTAAGGTATGTCTAATTAAAGTTTGACGTACGAATCTGGGGTTATGCAAAGAATGCGAGTGGAAATGGCCTATTGTTGACAATCCTCCCCCTTTCGTCTCGGCCGAAGATTCGGGGCATAATAGTTAAAATAACAAATAAATTGACCTAAAACTTTATATATCAATAACTACGGCTAAACAACTAAGAATGGACGCCGGCCATAACTCGGTAACCGTTTATTGTACAACTAAGGGAAAACAATTTTAATAGGTAAACCGACCAAGGGAAATCGCTGGAAATTATTTTAGAATTCGAAATATGGCCGCTAGGGACTGCAACTGTTACGACCAATTAAAAAGCGTTTTTCTCAAAAATATGCAGTTAAAGATATATTTTTAATTCAGACATCGAAAACACTAAAGAATATTAATTAATTTTTTGGAGGAACGTCAATTATTTATTTTATGAAAACATCAACAGATAAACTAATATTTCTCAAAAAGTTAAGATAATTATAATAATAAACTAATGCTGGGTCACACTAATGCTTAATGGCATCCTAAATGATGTTCAAATTGTCGTCTATCATTTTCAATGCACTTACTCATTCTACCTTGAGTAGACCAAACTGTGGTCTCTACTTCTGTCATGGAAAATGTTCGCAGACAGTCTCTTATTCGGACAACCATATCATCCCTTGTAGTGGGTCTAGTTGCAATGACTATCTTTCACTCGACCCAACAAATAAAAATCGAGACACGTTAAATCCGGCGATCTTGCTGACCATGAAAATATACTGTCCTGTCCTATCCATCTACCACGCTAGTTGTTATCTAAAAACTTCCGCACGTTCACCGCAAAGTGAGGTGGACAACCGTTATGCTGGAATATCATTCGTTGTCGAATTCCTAAGGGTACTTCCTCCAACAAAATCGGAAATTCCTCTCTTAAGAACTCTAAATAGTTTTTACCTATAATGCAGATTATGAAGATCTACACCTCCATTGCTGTTGAAAGTGGTCTCACCTGTCCACAATATGCGTTGTTATTGTTATTCCTAACGTTCTAACTCCACATAAGCTGAAACATTAATGAGATTCTGTTCGGTGCAACCTCTACGTTGCCGGCGGTACATAGGAAGATGAACGGATCCAGTTGTTCGCAAAGAATGAATAACTGGTAGAAAAACTTTTTCCTGGGGTGGCGTCTATCAGGATATTGCAGAGCATATATCCTGCAAGCAATTGTAGCATTTCTAATGGTTTGAAAATAAACTCCTAGCATGTCAAATAACTCTTCGTTTGTATAGAGATAGAGCATTTTGTGAAAAAAAAAACGAACAATAAAGTTAGAAAGATAACACGAACAATTCCAACGAAAAAATTACCAAGAACAATAAGAAAAAAAAACGAAAGTAATACCTACAACACAATTTGCAAAATCAAGAACACACCAACATTTAAAAAAATAGCGGATAAATGACATTAACATGACACTAAAGCGTTTTAATACTATCATGTTTTGTATATTGTTTCGAAACAGAAATGTAGCTATGTCAACAGGATTTAAAAAGAAAAAAATACCAGAAAATGAAAATCTTTTTCTTATTGATGTAGTGGTTGTAAAAGAAACTCGAAATATAATTTTTGACATTTTCTCTTAGCATATTATAACGCAAAAGCTCTATCACTTCGAGTTTGGGAGATATAGCTTTGTCGCGGTGCGCCGCGCGCCGGTGGCCTAATTTAAACTATTTTATTAATATCTCCAGTTAGAAAAAAGATAGAAAGTTGCAGTTTGCGTTGGATTTTTAGGAATTTTATCCTCTATTTAGACATGTAAAAAAAGACAGCGTGCCATTTAAAATTTTCATAATAATGCCTAATAAATATTGGAATGTTAACAGCGCCCTCTAGCTACCACGGCAAAATAGATTCGGGTAATGTTTATACTGCAGATGATTGAGGAAAGAAAGCTCTTTTAAACGACACCTAGTTTATTTAATTCCGTTAACTTATGCCAGAGTTATTAGCATTTAAATAAAAAAATCTTGGACGTTCCCCACCACTATATTTTATGCGATAGAGCGAAATACTTTAAACAAAAAAATTACTTATTCTTTAGTGTTTACGATGGCTGAATTAAAAATATATCTTTACCTGCATACTTTTGAGAAAAACACTGTTTATAAATATTTGTTTATCACTTCTTAATAAATATTATTAAAGCTATTTAAAATGTAGTTTTATTTTTTTCCTAAAGGATTGATTCCAGATTCCATGACTCTATGCAAGAGGGAATATTATTATAGACAGAAGTTCCTGAGCTAGAGTGTCAAGTTTCATTGCTAGAGACATTTTTTATAAATGTATATTATGTGTGTATTATCTTTGTATTATAAATAACGTGAGCGGGAGGCAAGAGCTGTCTGTTTGTCCGCAAAAGCGAGTTGAACTTGAAAAAATAACGGCCTGTTTTTGAAAAACCTCCCCCGTTCGTCGCAGCTTCAGATTCGTTTGGCGCGTTATATATGGGAAATGATAGCCGATTTTCTTAACAAGGACATCCCAAATTCCTAAATCATTCAAGCCCAAACTGTGTGTACCCTCCTAAAAACAATCAATTTTTATCCTGCCAATCACAAAAATTTAATAACATTTATCCCTGACAGATGTAGATAAATTATATCAGACCTGATATTTTTAAAGTTTCCGATTTTGACAAAAAACGACCAAAATTAATGCAATTAGATTTTCTGCTATTTTTCTATGTCGTGGAAGAATACCCAAGACTACATACAAAAAATGCAGGATATCCTACAAGACAATTGCTATAAACCTCTTCCAAGACCAGACAACATATCTATAAAAAAACTAAATATAAAATAAAAAGTTCTCCAATAAACCCCGAAATACAACAAAAAATCATTCTATGGGAAAAGTCGAGCAGATGTCCTCAACTCTAGTTTACCCAAAATACACAAACCAGGGTGTGCCCATCAGACCTATCGTTAGTGCTATTAATTCGCCGCTACAAAAACTAGAAAAATATCTTGCTGAAATTACGCAACCAGCGCACAATGCCGCGACCAATGGACAAAAATGTTAAAATTAAGTATTTATTAATTACAAATTAGTTTGCTTATTGTAAAGAAAAGATGTCTATACATCCAAAATCGCACCTAGCCATGAGCGAAAACAATTGCTTGGTTGCTAGGAAACCATGAAAAATGGATCGGTTGACAACCTGCTCAGACATCGTTATTTATTGCATTTTAAGCGTTAAGTTAGGGGTGTGTTTAAGTTAATATTTTTAATTTTTTACCATCTGTTGATTATGGCAGTACGAAATCAAGGTATGTAGTGTTAATTTTATAAGTTTGTTACTTTGTTTTGGTATTTGTTATTGACAAGAGAAACTTAAACTTAATAAGATGTATTTTTGGGCTTGTTGCTTTATTTAATAACTTCAATTAGACATTTAAAAAAAACACCAAAAAACACCTTGTTGATTTTTTATGGTTTTAATGCCACAACAATATGCTTTAAATTAAAATATGATTCAGCTGCGTCCATCTGCATCTAAGCGTTTTTTTCGTGTTTTTAGATAAGAGTGATGCAGTAAAAGTTGCTGATATTTTTACCACCTGGTTAAATAACCGGAATGGCAACCCAAAAAATTTGGTTTGTGAGCAACTATGTGGGTTGTTATATATTACTGAGCCCTCTGCTCAAATTAAAAGTGAGCTTTTAAATTTAAGCAAGTTTTACTGCTTAAAATTTAGTACCAAATGGCAGAAAGAGTACAGATGTTACGACCGATTCGTACAGCGAAATGCGGCCTGGCTTCAAAGCTCAATACAACTCCCGGAATGTCTAAATGTTTTGGCCGTGGATACCAATGCCAATGAATTAAATCAGCCTGGACCAAGCCGTGGTAGACCTCAAATAGCCTTTGAAGAAGCTTCATCTAAGACAAAACGAAGAAGAGTGTCCCATATTACAACTACTATGACACCTGCAGAAATTCAGTTTGCCGCACAATTAACAGAAGTTCCGTCAGAAAAAAAAAGTTCATCTCTTTCACTTGAGCAAGCTCTAGCTCTATATTTGGACTTAGATCTGTCCGAAAAAAAATACAACCGATTAAGAGAAGTTGTGAATGAGGTTCATGAAGACTTGTTTCCAAGTTTGTATATGTTAAATAAATTTAAAAAATCTCTTTTGCCATCTGAAATAACTGCCACCGAAACCTCTGCAGAGGTAAATTTTTAGGAACTGATTGAGAAAACAGCTACTAACATTCTGAAAACAGTCAATTTTAATGGTCCAGCGCAATTAAAACTTACTTGCAAATGGGGTTTCGATGGCAGTTCAGGTCATAGCCAGTATAAGCAAGCATTTAGCGATGTATCAAACACTGATGAATATTTGTTTCTAGTGGCTATGGTGCCATTAAGATTAACTAATATTACAACGAATATAAACTCAGATATATGGGTTAATCAACGCACCTCCTCTACATTATATTGTAGGCCCATTAAACTGCTTTTTCAAAAAGAAAATGCAGAATTAGTGCGTGCTGAGGAGAAAATGATGCTAGATAAAATTGCCCAATTTAAAAAATTTGAAGTTGAATGCAAAAATGGCACAAAATCTCAGGTAGACTGTCATATGATATTTACTATGATGGATGGTAGTGTAACCAATATTCTTTCTAAAACGAATTCTACTCAAAAATGTATTATATGTGCGGCCACGCCAAAACAGATGAACTCGAATGACGTTCGCCCATCAAAGGTTGAGAACTACCGATTTGGTTTATCCACTCTACATTGTCAAATCCGATTTTTCGAATGTGTTTTGCACATAGGGTATAAGTTGCCGGTTAAAACCTGGCAAGTTAGAGCAGAGAAAGATAAGGAATTGGTAGCGAATAATAAAAAAAGAATTCAAGCTGAATTTAAGTCAAAAATGGCTTTAATAGTGGATAAACCAAAGCCAGGTTTTGGCTCAACCAACGATGGTAATACGGCGAGACGTTTTTTTGAAAAATACCAACTTAGCTCAGAAATAACAGGTGTGGATGAGAATTTAATATTTAAGTTCTCAATCATCCTTCGAGTCATTTCAAGTGGTTGTGAAATAAATTTATCAAAATTTAGGGAACTTTTAAAAGAAACAAAGGCACTCTAATTAGAACTTTACAGTTGGTATTATATGCCGAGCACTGTGCACAAAATTCTAGAACACGGGTGTGAAATAATTGGTTCCTTCTCCTTGCCAATTGGGCAGTTATCCGAGGACGCTTTGGAGGCTCGTCACAAGGAGGTAAGGAAAAATCGACTGTCACACACTCGAAAGTGTTCTAGAATTGACTGTAATACAGATTTAATGCAAAGGCTTTTAATTACTTCTGAACCTTTTATTGCCAATTACCGGAAAGTAACAACCATTAAAAAGAAAAGAGCAGATAATGTCGAAGTTGAAAAGTATCTTGTAAATCCTGATTCCTAAAAAAATAGTATAAAATGATATTAAACTTTCAGATGGCGAATAAGCAGTATTATTGATTAATTTAATTTGTTTTATACTAGTTCCTTTTGTCTCTTTAGGCTTAGGTATTATGTTTTTTCATTTATTTGATAATTCACGCACTTTTTATTTACTTATAACAAAAAAATACAACAGTTGTTTTATGGAAAGAATACCCGTACACTAGCAATGACACCATGCGCAATCTTATGTGATTTGCTGATTGCCATATTATATCGCATGGACATTCTTTCACTGGATTTACTGTATTAAGTTTTTTAATCGTTCTCACTTAAATCCCTACAGTCAGTATCAGTATTAGAAAGAATATTGGATACGCTTTGCTACCTTGTCATAATTTATATAAACTTATTTACGCGTTATTTTCAATTAGGCTATAGAGTATACAGTTACTCTGGCAATATCTTTTTATGTATTAATCATATTACTTATTAGGCGCATTTAAATATTTTGTTATTTTATAATATAAGGTGATATTCATATTATTATATAGTAGGTAGATCAAGCATTTAGATCTTTTTAGTTAATTCATACTTAATATTTATGTGTGTATTCCTAAACACATGATCGGTTTTTTTCCCGTAGGTACTGCAGTTTATGTACCATTATTTTTTGATCTTTTAAATCATTTCATAAAGGTAGCGCACTTCCATTAAGAATTGTTTTAATAGTTTATTAGATACGAACATGAAAAAAAAAATGGTAGCCACTTCTGAAAACTAAATCATTTGAGATAATCTGATAAGCATTTAAAACTATATATTATATAACTTTGTAAACATTTAATTTTTTCTCTAAAATTTATTCTTGTTAAGCATATAAATACGTATATAAAACAAATAAATAAAGATATTGCAAACATTTTTTTCCTTTTACATGTTCTTTATAAAAAAAATAATTGCAAAAGATAGAAAGCAATGCGAAATATTTAACTATTATTAAGTAAAAGTACATATTCAAATGCAATAAATCAAAATTTCTCCCCAAAATTTAACTGTTCTATATCAAAAGTATTTTTCCTGAATCGTAAAAAATATCACAAAATCAAAACTGATTTTTACACTGATTTTTACCAAATAAAATCGTAATTCGACTTTTAAAACTATACTTCTTATCAAAAAATTTTGAATGTGTAAGTTTTATCCAACATCACATGGTAGAGAGTTGCTGAAAAACCTGTTTATTCAACAATTTTCAGAAAATCTAGAAAAGCCCTATCCAAATGTAAGATAACTCAATTTTGGCCTCGGATTCTTGATCCTTGACCTCGAAAACCCCTTACTACTAAATTTCAGCCAAATCGCAAGAACGTAAGATTTTTGTCCCATGGTCCCATATATTCGCAGCACTGTGCAGCGGTCGAAAAAGCTTATCACTTTGTCAAAAACTCGGAGCATTTTACTCTGATTCTACGAGATATCGATCTTGAAAAAATCGATATCATAGCAAGCCTAGATGTCAAGTCGTATCCTAGTATTCCCGTCGACGAATCACTAAACTAAACTGAATGCTATGAATGAGGATTTCCAAGCACATATAATACAACTCTCGGAGCATTGCCTTAAAAATACTTATTTTTCATTTAACAGGCAAATGTATAAACAAACAGATGGTGCTCCAATGGGGTCGTCGCTATCACCAGTAGTCGCAAATTTATTTATACTATACTTCCAAGAAAGAAGCTCTTAAAAAAGCAAGTTTGAAGGCAAAGTTATGTGGATAACATATTTATTATATGGTAACATGGTCATTTCTAACTACATAAATTCAATACATCCCAAAATACAATTTACTCTAGAGTTAAAGGAAAACAACAAACTTCCATTTTTAAATGTTCTGATCACGGACATTTCAAATACACTGTGTACAGAAAACCAACACATACCGACAGATATTCAAATGCAAGGTAACATCATCAAGCAGTACAAATTCAACCTGTGGCCAACACTCTAATATCTAGATCCGTGCGATTAACTGAAACAAGGACGCGAAAAAACGAACTTAATATAATATCTGCTGGTTTAAAGAAAAATGGCTACACAAATCGCACCATAGAAAAAACTATTAATGCAGAGGGTTCCCGAACAACGAACAACAAAAATTATGAACCGGGAAGGCAACAAGTAGTCTAAACTAACAGGCTGATATCAGCAAGAGTAGAAGAGCATAAAATTAGCATATGAACAAACAACCTCGGCCCTATTCCTACATCACCAGGAAACCGGACACAAAATAAATTTCAATGGGTGTAGGGAGATTGCCAATATAGAGCATTATAAGACCAGAATAATCCAAAAAGCCATAGAAATAGAAAAACAAAATGACATCCGGAAAACATAAATAACGACCAACGACGGCTCAGATATAATCTTCGGTCCCGGGTGGGTCGAAGTCGCTAACACTTCAGTGTCTATTTAGACACAAGAAGGAAAGTTTCGAAAATAAATGTCGAGGTAAAGGTATCAAACCTGAAGAAAAATCCTACTTTTGTGTGTATATATATATATATATATATATATATATATATATATATATATATATATATATATATATATATTATTTGCTGATAAAAATTTGTATGTATATACCACATATAGTTTTATTATTTTTGAAAAATCGTAATTTTTTTCTAGTATCCAATAATCCGGAAAAATCGGTAATCAGAAAAACCCCTTGCATTTAATTGTCTGGATTAAAGAGGATATATATATATATATATATATATATATATATATATATATATATATATATATATATATATATATATATATATATATATATATATATATATATATATATATATACACACAAACTATAAAAAGGATATAAATTACATGACCAAATAATCATAGGCATGTGTAGCCTGTGTTATATGTACGTAGTGGAATCCTCTAAGAGGGAAGTCGTGGGTAAAGATAACCGATTTTCTTTGTGACAAAATCGATATTGTTAGTAGTCGCTGTAATGAACTTTCGTAGTTGTTTGGGTTTTTTTACCGAATAGGCTAATACTATATCAACAAAAATAAAAGATAATTCCAAACCATGGTTTAATCCTGAACTAGCGAAATTAATCAGAACTAGAGATTCTTATTACACCAGAATGAAAAAAAAAACCCTACAAATTCCTATTATCAAGACCGTTTCAAAAATTATAATAATTTTCTAAAGAAACACATTAGGAAAGTGAAACAAGAATATTATAAAAACCATTTTAAACCGGAAACCAAAAAATTATAAGGGAACTTACAATTTACTTAACAAATAAACAAAAGGACCACAACATTGATATTGAATGCTTATTGATAGATTCAGAGAAGATAACTGGTAAAAAGTCTATATTTGAGGAAATTAATAATCATTTTTTAAATGTAGCAGAAGTTTTGGTCAGCAAAATTCCAGATGATTTATGTTTTATTATTGAACAATTTAATTGCAAAAAAGTCAGTGCTTTTGATATCTCAGCAAAAGTCGTCAAATTTTTAAAAAAATATATAAGCCTTATTTTGTTAATATTAATTGATTAAAGCTACTAGAGACATAAATGTCATTCTTCCATTAATAATTAATGGGGAAAATATAAAGTATTCAAAGTCAATAAAATTTTTGGGTATATATTTGGACGAAAATTTTAGTTGCATTTATCAAATTAGATATCTTAGAGATACAATAAGCCCTTTAATAAGCACTTTATATAGGGTTCGAAATTATATTCCTTTAAGACTTCTAAACATTGTTTATTTTTCTTTGATTTACTCTCTTAAATTGCAATACCTTATATCAGTATGGGGTTCTGCTTATTCTTCGAATCTTAAACCACTGAAAATATTACATAATAAAGTAATAAAATGTATTCACCAATTGCCATTCTTGGAACCTACAAAAAATATTTATAACTATTAACTATTTGGACACTGAAAATTTATATAGGCTCAAAACTTGTATTTTAATTCATTCTATAAATTATATGGAAAGACATTCTAAGATAACATTTAATAAATCTACAGAAATTCACAATCATAATACTAGGCAATGTAACAATTTACATATCACGTGGGTAAAAAGTAACTTTGCGCAAAAAAAGTATTTTACATGATGGTATTTTAATATAAAACAATTTACTAAGCTCATTAAGAAGTATTAGAAATATTTTAAAATTTACAAAAAAAGCAAAGAATTTCTGAAAAAATAGCACATTTATAATAATTAATTTCATATTTTACTTTACTTTCTTTTACAATCTCCTAATTATTTAAATATTTATTATTTTTTATTGTTATATATAACACAGTTACAATCTGTTAATTATTTAAATATTTATTATTTTTTATTGTCATATGTGACACATAATGAACATTTATAATTAATTTAGTGTTAGTTTACTTTCACTGTAATAAACAAAATAGTTGATTGGGAATAAAATAAATATTTGCTTAGAAAAAGAGAAAGAGAGTCATAATCTGATTCAATGTTCAACCATCACAATTTTGTGACTTGAATGAATCTTTTATTCTGCCCAACAACTCATGTTTGCAAATTAAATGTGATCAGAAGACCCTAGGAGCACACACCGTTTCCAAATTCAATCACTCTCTCTTCGATCAAAGATCGTAGTACTGTAATTAAAAGCGAAAAGCGTTTAATGCTTTATTTGTGAGTCCTTTTTTATAAACACAATCAATACTGCTTTTGGTATTTACTAGAATTCTCTGATGGTGTTTATCTTTTATTTAATTGGTAGTCCTTACTGTTACATGGTTTTTATTCAACTGTGTTATAACATTGTTAGGTTAGGTTATTTTATTTCAATTTTATATCGGTTTGGTTGCTCAGTTGATGAGCTAAATGTCTTTTGTTGCTATCGTTTGTTTTGGTGTATATAATACTTCTTGTTTATAAAATTTATATATATTTTTAGTGATTTTTTTTAACACAAGCTATCTATTTACCAATTTAGAATGGATCAGTATTTACGAGAATTTATTCTAACAGAGAAAAAGTGTAGTCATTAGTAGTAGTACCGATTTTGTTTGTAGCATTGAGCATTGTGATCACCATTTTTCAGTGTTTCATAGCAATATTCGAAGCATTAACAAAAATTTTAATAAAGTGCTAGGTCATTTGAGCTGTTTTCACACTATGAATGTTGATTTAGATATAATAATTTTTAAAGAAACCTGGCAAATGAAAGATGTGAATATGTTTGGAATGGAAGGATACACTACAATCTACAATCTAAATATTTTCTTAAATAAAAAGAAGATTCATATAAGTGCTGTATATAAGCCCCCAGGTATAACTCCTTTTATATTTAATCAGAATATTTTAAACTATTTGGAAAATAATACACGGGAAAGCTATATACATTTTATGTGTGTGATACCAATATAGATATTAAGTCAAATGCGGAATAGTCAGGAATACATAAATATAGTAGTATATAGTTAAGTAGTTTGGGATATGTATCTTTAATTAACACATACGCGCGTACAGGGTAATTCTAAGAGCTGCATTGACCACATCTTTGTAAAGAAACCTGGGGATGGAGAATTGATGGATGGGGAGTCCTTCTTATACCAAACGAACATTACTGACCATTTTCCAATCATAGTGTCTATAAAAATCCAAAAAGAAACCAATAATTATCAATCTGAAAAAATAGAAAATCACGTAATTAATGAAAAACATCTCATTAACTCTATTAAACACGAAAAGTGGGCTCATATATATCTTAATCCAAATACTAACTCGGCATTTGACCAGTTCACAGTAACGTTAAAAAACTACATTAGTTCGGCGACTACAAAGTATAACGTAAATAAAAATAACCAGAAAAAGACATCCATGGATTACAAAAGGCCTTATTCAGTCAGTGCAAAAAAAAAACAAATTCTTTATAATATATGCCGCAAAAAGCCTACAAACAAAGAAGATGAAAGAACGTATAAGACATTTAAAAATAAACTAAAAAAGTGTTCATCCCATTCAGTGTCAGTCCGATCCAAAAAAAATCTGGAACACTATAAATTCTTTTACCAACAATAATAAAAAGCCTCATCAAAACATAAAACTGACTTTCGATCGAAAAACTGTAACCGACGAAAGGGAAAAAGCTGATAGGTTTAATGATTTTTTTATTCAAATAGGGCAGAAGCTTGCAGATAGTATTGACAGGCCTGCTTCCTCTGTTATTAAATCAAATATAAATATAAATTCAATGTTTTTAAAAACAGCAAAGTCGAGGTTGTCAATGCCATCGAGGAGCTTAAGCTTAACAAAGCACCGGGCCATAACAACATTTCGGCCAAGACACTAAAAACAATTACTCCTTATATTAAAAAACCTGTAACATTTCTAATTAACAAAATTTTAACAACAGGAATTTTTCCTCATTGTTTGAAAAAGGGTATTGTAAAACCATTGTTTAAAAAAGGGGATGCTATAAACATGACAAACTATAGCCCGATAACATTAATAACCAATCTTAGAAAAGTAGTAGAACAAATTATAAAACTAAAAATGGAAGCCTTTATAAATAAGTGTAGCCTATTATCAAAAAATCAGTTTGGTTTTAGAAAAGGTATGTCGACAGATGATGCTATTTTGACAAAGATAAAAACGTGATATGCTTATTTTTGGAGTTGACTAAGGCGTTTGGTTAGTTAGTAAATCTTGGTTTCAGGGGAATAGCTTTAGATCTTTTTAAATCCTACCTCATGAATAGAATACAGTCGTGAAAATAAATAATACCTTCAGTAGGGAGAAGAGTCTGAGCTGCGGTGTGCCACAAGGTACTGTCCTGGGTCCGGTGCTATTTTCTCTTTATATAAATGGCCTTTTAAATTTAGATGTCCAGGGATGCATCTCATCATTTGCTGATGATACGGTCATCTTATATGAATGATGTTCATGGAATCGGGTAAAACAAAAAGCTGTGTGAACAAAATTTTTGCAAAATAAAAGGTTGGTTCGATGAAATGCGTCTTAGTATTAATTATGAAAAAACGAAATACATTGCCTTCAGCTGTAATCAGAATAAACTTCCTCCATACAAAACATTATCTTTTCTAAATAATTCAATTAGCATCGAAGAAAGAGACAGTATTAAATATTCGGGGGTTGTATTAAAAAAAGGGCATTTAAAATGGGACTGTCATATAAACTTATTAATTAAAAAGCTAAGGCAAATACTCTACAAGTTTAAACAAATAAAAAAATACTCGATATTCCTCAACTTAAAAGTAATTACTATGCTCTTGTAAATCACATTTACAATATGAAATTTCCACTTGGGGAGGTATCTATCAAAAGCATATTAAACCCCTTGAGGCAATACAAAAAATGTTTTTAAAGATAATTTTTGGAAAAATCAATACTTACCAAAGTGACGATTTTTATAAACTTAGTAACATATACGACGTAAGACAGATACTTAATACCTAGTTTAAAAACAGGCATGAACTGGGAAATATTACTCATAAACACAACACGCGACTTAAAAATACAATGCAAACTGTGACCCTAAAGGTTTCAAAACGTCCAGCGGTCAACTTGGTTCTTGTCTCCATATATTTATCGTCAGATACCCAGATATATAAAAGAATCTAGTACAAGCCAACATTTTAAATCTCAGTTAGGAAAATGGATTTATGACCAACCCAGAAAAACCATTCATGTTTTTGTTAATCTTAAATAATTATATAAGAATTAATTTAACTGTTTTATATGATATAATTGTTCTTGAAATCATGGACATGTTCTTTGTTAACGCTTCGTTCCTTGGATGTTTTGTGAGTTATAGGCTAGGTTTTAAAGTATGTATTAGGCATTTATTTATAAAATTTGAAATTAAGTAGTAAAATGAAAAAGGTATGTCCCAAACTAGTGTTGGACCTTCTGGGATTTCTTTCTTTTTATTTCCTATGTTAATAGGAAATAATAATAATGTAATGTATGTTGAACTATTGGAAATAAAAAAAATATTATTATTATATTATTATTATTGGGTCAAAGATCGTAGTACTGTAATGACCATAACGAGTTATGTGCATTCAATAATCTTGGTTCTTTGCCTGATTTGTTTGATTCAATGTTACTTTGTAACAGCCGAAATTAAGAATTCTATATCTAATTCTAGAATTATTGAGAACGGCATAGAAGAGCATATTCCACTTTGAAGAAAAAAAAACCTTAGTATGCGTTAAGTTTCTGCCGGATCGGATGAGACTGGCAAGAACTATAGTGTAAAAGAGGTTTTAAGAAATAAGATGATACTGATATAAGACTTCCGCTGTTAAGTTTTTTTTTAATTTCCGTTCACGATAACTTGAGTCAAACAAAATTATTTCAAATTTTCAGAAAAAATAGTCTAGTTCAATATCTCGCGTGTACAAAAAAATAACAAGAACGCAAAAAAATATTTTGGTAAAATTGAATACAAACAAAATTGAGAATAAATATACTACCTTTATCGGTAACGCCTGGGTGCAAAAACCTGCAACTGGCACCCCAGGTACATGCCCCTCTTGAAAAAAATCTACATACTGGTCTGGGTTCTGTTTCTTCAGGCCTTGCGTCATCTTCGTCTGTTACCTAAAATAGTTTAATAGAATATTTATAGATGTGCATTTGTAAAAAGTAATTTAAATACCTCTCCTTCTTCTAGCTCTTTTTCTTCTTTAGTAGCACTTCCAATATCTTTACTATCTTCTTCCCCATCCTCTTTTTCTTCCTTATTATCTCCATCTTTTGATTTTATTTCTTCACACTCGCCATCCTCTGCTTCAAAGTCTAGCTGTTCTTCCCCTTCGTCAGGTCTTCCACTATTTAAAGATGTATCAAGCATCTATAAAACGAATATTAAATTAGCAAAAATTTTGTTTCTTAACAGTCTCCAATTGGAATATGCTTTTTTTTTGCTCAATGTACAGTCAAGTAATATTTCGGTTATTATTAGATATTAATAACGTGGTATAAAATACAAATGAACATTACCAAGTTTAAAAAATACGACAAGAAACCAAGATTTGAAACAAACTAATTAAAAAGTAAAAAAAAAAGTTAAAATTGGAATGTTATTGTTTAATTGAAATTTGATACTTAATTCGACCTTTGAAAATACAAGCAGCATGAAAATGCATCACCCTCGTCTGATTAACGTCTAAAAAAAGTCCCACAAATGGAAAAATAATCCTGATTACTGTATTCAAGTATCAATAATGGGAGGTGAATGTAACTTATATGACCAAGTTTCAAGTCAAATAATAACGTAACAATATGCAGTATTTTTATTCCGCAATAAAAAGATAACACTTGCTGAAATACATGGTGAATAGGCAACCGTATAGGCACAAGTCTATATTATTTATGTATATGGTTGTTTCTGTATATAGTTCTATTGTTTTTGTATCAATGTATCGATATGATTGTATCTAGCTCGAATCACCAGTTGAAGACAACTTCCGACACCTTTAGCGCCTTTCACTGGGAAGTGTTGAAATAAGCTCACTTTTACAGGGTTTCCAGCAATTTGCCAAAATGATATTCTCTGATATTTTAAAATGAAATTGCCTGACATACTGTGCTAATAGTTACGAGAGAAATCACACACCATTTTTTTTTCTTCTTTTCTTTGCAATGATTAAGATGAGTGGATAAAGGTGATATGTAACATTTTTATAATAATTTGTTTTTGCACCCATTGTTCACATAAAACCATTAAACCTCTAAGATTTGTAATAGCAGTGCTAATTTAACAATGATTGAAGGGGATATGTTACATTATTTCACAATAAATAAATGGAAGAAGGTGGTATGGGCACATACCACATTCATCCATAATAAATGTATTATTTGTTTAACTGGTTGCTCAAATGAAGGTGTTATGTGACGTACATAATTCTTTCATCCAAGTAAACCACAACATTGATTACTTGTCACGTTTGAGGTGTTATGCTGGATGGTGTCAGCATTTTATTCTATTATTTTGCGAATATTAGGGAGAATTACAACTTAAAATGACATCCAGAGGTAAAGAAATGTTAAGGTCAGTGAGGGAGATAAAGCATTGGTCAGTTTGCTATAAAATTTTGTGTAGTTACTAGGAGCTCTAACCTTAACGCAAATTTATCAACAGGTAAGTGAAATTGGTTTAATAACATAAATACTTTAAAAAGGCTATTTTGTACTATTCCATGCTGTATTTTTCCTTGAACTTTTAATTGCGTTTAAACTAAATAAATGTTTGGACTATTTTATTATTGTTAAACAGTAATTAGACCTACTATTTTATGCCGCGTTATGGATAAATACATCAAGGGTTCGTTTTGTCGTTATTTAAATGTATGCGTCTACTTAATCTACCTATAAATATAATAAATTTTACCCAATTTAAACGAGTGAAAAACGTTTTTTATTATACTTATATATTTTTATGTTTTTTAACACGCTTTTATTAGCTTTAGTTGTATGTAATGAATTAAACAAGTCCTTACTTTTATTCTAGTTCATATAATATTAACAGCTCATAGGGGGTCTGGTCCACTTGAAAAGAGGGCAAGTGCCCCCCCCTGGTTCCGCTTATCCCCACGCTTTTTGTGGCTGCCATTGAACATTAAAAGTGACAATATTTTTTTAATTTCTAGTGCATCCAAGGGGTGTATTTTTAGTTTTTAATTTTCATCTATTGTTGGTACATACGTTCAACCATCAATATCAAGGGCTTTTCCGCAAAAGTCGCTATCTCCACAGTTGCCACTAAACAGTTCCTCCATATCAGATGAATCCATCATTACTAAATATCCTTATGTTCAACAAACATCTGATTCAGGTAAGGGTAATATATAGTGCTTTATAGTATTAAGGGTGTTTAGTTTTTTTTTCAGAATCTAATGAAGTCGATTCTGACAGCGACGGGGACGCTAAATACGTTCCAAACAATGAAAGCTTAAGTATTTCTTCAGATATCAGCGATACAGAGCGTGAAAATGAAAATACAACCAAACAAAAAAAATGTCTCTCGAAAATACAGATATTTCTATTTCAAGGAGCATCAAAGCAGACAACTTAAAAAATTACTGCTGAAAATCCAGTTAATGATATTAGTAAAGAAATGAATAATTTGGAAGAAATTAATCAAGAAATTCGGATTAAAAGAAGACAAAAAATCTTTCGTCCCATGGATAGATTTTTAGAACTTTAGACAGAGCAAAAAGAGAGGAATATGTATCCTATAAAAATATCCTTGTTTCAAAAAAGAAACCAAAACAGGCATTCTCTGTAGTTAAAAATTATTTAAATCCATAAATAAGAAACAAGTATTGAGAGAACGAAAAGGTCACAAAAAATGGAAGTAATGAAAGAGGTTGTAAAGTAAAATGTATGCTTTATATCAGATAGGTAGAAAAACTGATATTATTCAAAGTCGATTAATAAGTGGATTTTCTGCCCCTCCTCTAGATAGCACAGGAAAACATTTCAATAGACCACACAAGAAGAAGTTAAGAACTTCGTTATGACACATAAAAAGCTATTTCCAGTGGAAGTCTCACTACTCTAGAAATAGAAACCCACATAAAAAATATCTTTCTCCCCTGCTAAATCTAAGTAAAACGTATGAGCTGTATTTAGCGGAATGTAATCAACAAAAACTTGATGAGAAATTTAAAATTAAATTTATTTTTTATTTGGAAACAGAGAAAGTGACACATGTGCTACTTGTAATGCTGGGGAGGCAAACGAAGAGCACAAAGAGAACCACACAGCAGGAAATAACGCGCTCAAAGCAGACAAAGAAAAAGCAAAAGTTACAAATAACACAGTTTTCATAAAAATAGTTACGCAGCAAACCATGCCACTTCCCAAAATAACTACCTCTAAGGCATTTTACCTCCGCCAAATGTGGTTTTATAATTTCGGAATCCATAGTATTGCAAAAAACACAGAAAAAGCCTGCTTTTATACCAGGACTGAGGATATGGAAAACAGAGGAAGTGTGGAAACATGCAGTTCTCTACTCAGATATATTGAAGTAGATGAAAGTATCGTGGGAAAAAACCACTTGATCATCTGGTCGAATACAGCTGGTCAAAATAAGAATTTCCACATGATTCGCTCTTACCAATATCTTATCTTTAAGGGATATTTTCGTCGTGTTGATCATAAATTTCCAAAAGTTGGCCATATCTATTTGGATTCTGACAGATTTTGGTAGGATCGAAAAGGTATTATGAAAACACGACTCTGTAGTTATACCAGGTAAGTATCGATATATCATATCAAAGGCTAGCCGAAAAAATCACGTTATTGATATGGCTCAACATTTTAGAAAGGTTAGTGAGCTACCACAAAAACTACGCCTAAAAAAAGGATGATCTGAATGTACCAGTGATATGGGATGGTATAAAATGGATCAGAGTCGAGGAGTAGGGATCCTACCTATACAAAGAGCCATATGACAAGGTTCCATTTGGAAAGGTTAATATCCTTCAAAATAAAAATAGAACATCAGGACCCGACAATACTGAAATTGCTAAAATTTGTGAAACCAGAATATCGATATTTCTACAAACATATCTTGGAAAATTAATATTTTTCATCTTAATCAAGTCTTATTTTTAACTTTTGTTTTGTTAGCCTAAAATACCTAACCTTTTGTATAATATATCCCATTTGTAAAAATCAGCTGTTTTAATTTTGCAAAATTTTACATTGGATGAAGATGTCTTTCGGTTTCACAAAGATGTAATTTTTTTTCGAAAACGGCATCCAGCTAAGAAACATTTAAGCTCTTTAGTGATACCTTAAAGAACATCATGCCACTTTTGTAAAGAAAATGCAAAAAAGTTTACATAAAAAAATGTTTACCTTAATTTACTCAAAAAAGTTTAATTTTGTTACATAACACCTTCACCCACTCGTGTCTTCGAATGACTAACAGCTTTTCTTTTTTTTAACTATTTTATCAATTGTTTTTTTATTTATTGTCCCTTTCATTTTTAAAAACGTTTGATAATAATTATAATTATACAAATATCTTACATATCATATCATTGCCGCTTTTCATATGGAAAAAACCCCTTTGTCTTTGTTACAATAAGTATTAAAATGTTGCGCTACAAAAGTTGTTTCTAATACATTTTCAGTCAATAACCCCCTATTCACTAAAAAGGTTTAAGAGTTAGACCAGATCTAGTTGCCATAGAAATTAAAACTCTTAGTTCACCAGTTGTTTTGCTTATGCTTATGTCACTGCCATATTTTGAAATAATTACATTTAGAAAAATATTTGTTCCATTATTGGATATGTTATCTTAAACCTATAACTGTCAAATTAGCCGTGGTCTAAATTTAAACTACTTTAGTGATTACAGCTGTGAATTTATTTATTGAAAACCCAGATCCTAATGCAGAATTATCGTGACAAAGAATCAAAACAAAGTTAACAAGCTTCCTGCTTGATATGAACTTCTCCATCCAACATATTCATAAAAAAATATCAAGGAGTGTATCAAAGGAATAAGACTTGGACGCATTTGCTGACATAAAATTATCAGGTGTTATTTAGTTTTTAATAAATGTTTTTATTAATTTAATTAGCTTTTAATGAAACATGGAACCTGATAAAAAAATTTAAAGAATGGAAAGGGCGAATTCGTTTGGTCAGAAATGCATATTTTATTTTCTTTTTATTCAAAATACAGGCTGTTCCACGGAAAAGTAACGCATTTCGCGACTTAATAGCTCGAAAACGAAAAATGATATGGAAATGCGGTTTTTTCCCATTTATCCTAGGATCGCGGAGAAATACCTATTTTTGCGACTAAATTACTTTTTATTTTAAATGGGTCACCCTGTATATTTTTATGGTCTTGGATATCCTGACACTTATTCTTTTCAAAAATACATAGTTTGGGGAAATTTATTTTAAGTTCTTAGATTTTAAAATTAACTTTGCAAATTCTTGCTTTGAACCTAATTTCAAATTTCTTTATTGCTACATATACCTATTTTTTGGGACTAAATTACTGTTTTATTTTAAATGGGATACCCTATATATTTTTATGGTCTTGGATAGCCCGACACTTCTCCTTTTCAAAAATACACATAGTTTGGGGATATTTATTTTAAGTTCTTAGATTTTAAATTTAACTTTTTAAATTTTTGCTTTGAACCTATTTTCAAATTTCTTTATTGCTACAAATAGAATTTAGGAAAATAACAAAAGGTAAAGTTTTATTTTCGTGAAGCTAAATAAAAACTATAACAATTGTTGTGTGACCTCCATTAACTTCCACACACTTAGTCAATCTATAAAGAAAATTTCCATATGAGTTTTGAAACACTTCCAGTGGAATTAATTCTATAACATTTCTTATGTTAATTTTAAGTTCTTCCAAATTTCGTGGTAGAGGATTGTAGCACGATTTCTTCACATAACCCCACAGAAAAAAGTCTGGGATCGTTAGATCTGGGGAATATGGAGCCCACGGTATATGTTTGGAAAAACTCGATCCTATGAACTTCTCACAATGTTTGAATAATTTTGGCGAATCTCTTTCAAATTCGACAAATTCTCGCGGATTTTCCTCTCCCCATATACGGCAATTATGTTTATTAACCTTTCGTCTGACATTGTTATTTGCGCATTAAGAAATTGTCTCGTTAAATCTAGAATTGATTCACATGTGTAGTGAGTGTGGGGTCGTTGAAATGTTAGAATTTTGTATGCCTTAAATTTAATTATCTTTAACAGTCGCTCTACATTACTTTTCGATATCATCAATGTGCTGGCCATTTTACGAATAGATATTTTATAATTATTAAAATTTAAAATTTCCCTTACAGTAAGACTTCGTTCAGCAGCACGTCTGCTCGATTGTCACGCTTGATTCTCTCCAAAGAGCCTGTATCTCTAAACCGTTACTTTTGTTCCGAAGCACACTTGATGGTTGTGGTATCGCATAACATACTAACGTCGAAAAGACTTTTAAAGATTATTAAATCTAAGGCATACAAAATTCAAGCACGAATTATCCCCACATTTACGAACAAAGATACTAGATACACGTCTGAAACAATTCTAGATTTAACGAGACAATTTCCTAATGCGTAATTAATAATGCCAGACGAAGCAACATTTCGTGTAAACTGAAAGGTTAATTATTATGCAAGAGTTTACAAAGTTAATTTTAAAATCTAAGAACTTAAAATAAGTATCCCCAAACTATGTATTTTTAAAAAGAAGAAGTGTCAGGCTATCTAAAACAATAAAAATATATAGGGTGTCCCATTTAAAATAAAACAGTAATTTAGTCCAAAAAATAGGTATTTGCAGCAATAAAGAAATTTGAAATCAGGTTTAAAGCAAGAATTTACAAAGTTAATTTTAAAATCTAAGAACTTACAATAAATATCCCCAAACTATGTATTTTTGAAAAAAGAAGTGTCAGGCTATCCAAGACCATAAAAATATATAGGGTGTCCTATATCCTGTAGTGTCCTGACTTATCATTTTCCCTGACGGTTTTTGAATTCCCTGACATTTTTCTGTTTTTCCTGCCGTTGGGAACTTCTTTTTTACAAAGGACTGGAAGAGCAATTGAAACTCCCCTTTCTGACGAGAAACATAGAACTTTGAAAAATGTGATTTCGAAGATTTTATTTTAGTAAAACTGTCGAGTGACATATTCGACGAGTGGAGGCAGCAAAAAACAGTCAACGTAGTAAGGAACAGTATGTTTCCGAAAAGTGTTTGAACGCTTGACTTATAAATTACTTTAAATGAAGGTTTATATACTATTAAAAATTGCTCACATAGCAGCGGATGGACATCTACCAAGTTTGGTAAAAAAAAAATAAGGTAGGGGAATAGTTTAACAAGCAAAAAGTAAATTCACTGCTAATTAATAAATTTAATATAAAAAGCATATACTTTAATATTCGAGAAATCGTATAATGTTTCCTCACACTGCTATTTAGTTTTTAAAGCTATTTGTGGCAGAACAAAGAAAACCATATAACTTTTCTTATATTTTCAATATACAGAACCTCTATTTTAATTCGGGTGTAATAATAAAAAATATAGATACATATAAATAATAAATAATAATTTTTCCTCACACTGCTATTTAATTTTTAAAGCTATTTGTGGCAGAACAAAGAAAACCATATAATTTTTCTTATATTTTCAATATACCTCTATTTTAATTCGGGTGTACATATATTAGTTTATAAATCTGTACATATACAAAGCGCATATTTAAATTACAGGTATAATTATATTAGTTTACTTATATGTTAATAAACAAAAAATATATTGTCAGTACAAATCAGCTAAGTCAGTAATATACATAAGTCAACTCTTACCTTTTTCTCAACATTTTGTGTCTTTTGTTCATTACCATTTACTACTTTATCATCTTTTTTCGGATCCGTCTCGTTAATAACGTTTTCATTGGATCTCAATCTATCATCATCTTCTGAATTGCCACCCATAGAATCTTCCAGATCTGACACATCAGAAAGGTCTTCATGGGAAATGTTGATTTCACTTTTATGCCCTTTTGATCTTTGGTTTATTTGTTTCTCATTTTCAGAATCCATATCGCCTGTAAATTTCTCTAAATAGTTTATATTTTTCTAAATTTCAATATTTTTCTTGAAGTGAAACAATGGATATCTAATACTTTAACACACACCTACAAAAATATAATAGCTCAATAAGTTTATTCCCGTTGTAACATTATTCAATATGTCCTAACACTGGAACCTGTGGTAGAAGATAGATGAAAATACAAGAGTTCTAACTACACTACGTTAGTTAAACAAAGTTAGTATCATCAGCAGATGATGTACACTAAAGTAACTTATCCTAACCGAGACTATTTCTAGGAAAATGTGGTCACACTTGGTTGCACCCCACTGCACCGTTGTCAAGTAAACAATTGAGGGGACTATAGGGAATAGGCCCTCTGTCTTTATTTAGTGCTTTCTTATCACATTTAACTATTTCTATACTCTCAAATGCATCCAATAATCTATTATTAGATACATTTTTAATCAACTTAAGAATATTTATTCCTATTTGGTGATATGTTTTCCGAAGCATTTTGGGCAACGCTTGACTTTTCTGTTCTTCCGTATCTTCAATGTGTCATGTGTTCTTTAAAACGAATGTTTATGGAGCGTTTAGTTTGCCTAACATACTTTAGATCACAGTCATTATAGCTAATTTCATAGATGCCACTCTTCTCCTTCAAGTCGACTTTGTCTTTAGGGTTTCCAAGGAGATTCTTTACACTGTTCTCCGTTTTGTAGGCTACTATAAAACCTACGTTTTTAAATACTTTTTCTAGACCTCTCGTATATCTGGGATCATATGGGATTACTATGAACTTATTGCCACCTGAGGCTCCCAATTCATGAGAGACATTTTTTAATTACATAAGATCCATGAGTGGATACATAACTGGTTTTGGAAGCGGGGTCGAATGCCTGTTAAAAATGCATTAAAAACCAGTTTCATCAACATCGAATTTCAAATGTGACTAAACTTAAATACTCGTATTCACTAAAGAGGTTTAAATTTAGACCAGGTCGAACTTGACAGTTATAGGTTTAAGACGACATATGTAAAGATTAAACAAATAATTTTTGTAAATGCCACAATTACAAATTGAGTGATATAAGCAAGACATAACTGGTGAACTAACAGTTTCAATTGTCATGACAATTACATCTGCTTAACTCTTAAACCTTTTTAGTGAATAAGGGGGAAAAAGTTTATGTAAAAAGTTATTTTGGATGTATGTTTAACATTTTTAAAAAAATTTGAGAAACAGCATAGTTACAGCACGTTTTCGAAAGCGCAATATTTTATTTTTCCTTAAATTTCACAAAAATTCAACTACAAACACTCCAAAGGCGTCATTAAATTCGTAACAAAAATGCCTTAAACATTTTTTTTAACTAACCTGTTTTTATTCCGGGTAGTTTCCTAGATCCCCATCTCATATCTGCTTTAAGAAAATATAAGTGGATTCACTCTAGGTGTGAGCAGGGTGAATTCGATCTAATTTTTTTTTAACGCAGACTTAGTCAACACTCGTAAGCCCACTACTCACTATTTGGTTTGGTTCGTCGGTTCGTTTCATCCATTCGATTCGTCCATTCATATGATTGGACGAATGGGCGAATCAACGAATAGACGAGTATTCTATCTACACTATTCACGTACTCATTCGCATGAATTTCAATTGTCTAGCATGAACTCCGAGGAAGATACCCTCTTATTTCTCGCTGCGGCAAATGCATACTATGTAATAATTTGCAATAGTAAAAAAAAATTAAGAGAAAAAGGAGATGGTGGATACAGTCTCTGTATAAAGCAGATCCAGTTAGTACTGGACTTAAATAAAGATTTATTTTTAATATTTCTATTTATCTTGTGATTTCAAATGGAATATCGAAAATATGATGAATGACATGATAAAGGAGCCCTCTGGAAAATTTTACAATTTTTGTAGGATGAGTCATGAAGAGTTTGAGTTGTTACTGAGTAAAATCGGGGAACATATTAAAAAAAACAGCATTTGGGAGTTACATTTCAGCTAAAGAAAGATTAGCACTTACACGATCTAAAGAAATCATCAATAAGTCATATGGCGGTATACTTGGAATATACCGCTCCTTCTTTTTCTTTAGACTTAAAAGCATCGTGAACTTTATTTTTGTCTTTTTTATGGATATATCGGGGATTCCACAAACACGGATAATTTTGTGGCTTCTTTATTAAATTTTAAATTATATCGTTCGCCCACTCTATCCTACTAGATAGTGTTTATTAAAATAAACATACTGACAAGACCAAAAACTAAATATTTGATTCGGATGAATGGTTCGTCGATTCAAAGCCTACTTGATTTTATTCGCCCAGAAGAGGGAACTGCCGCGCAATGAAACGAACTGATGAACGAGCCCTCCACACTATTCGTACGAATGAACGAATAGACGAATAGTGAGTATCGGTCTTTATATAAAAAAAAACATCGATCATAAAAATACATGTTAATTTTAATAGATTTTGGATTAAAGCGACAATTGCTGTACTAAACAATAACATATTTGTAACACAGGAAAAAAACTGCCCAACAACTAAGAAAATACAGGATTTTTTAAAATAACAAATTAAATATTTTTTTTTTTTGCAATCATCACTTTTTTTAAATAAATCCTGTATATATTAGCTGCAATAACTTGCCAAAATACTTACCATCTGAGATATCTTCAGGTTTTGTGTCAACCGATCTAGATACATCCTTATTTTTTCTTGAAGAAGAATCTACACTACTAATACTCGAATTTGACTCGCTGCCACTTCTGGAACGTCTTCTTGATCGTCTGGATCCTGGAGAACTAGAGCTACTCGAATTTCTTGCCCTTGACTTTTGCGATTCGCGGCTACTCACAGACTTTTTAGAACCTCTGGAGCTCCTCGATTTAATCGATAGATTATCGCCACTATCGTTACCCTAAAAGTGAAAAAAAAATGGTATAAACATTACTTCACTAAAATATGGATATTGATTAATACACTGACAAATTATTCAGCAAAAATTATTACATGCCGAATAGTTATTCCTACTTTTGAAACCCAATACTGCAGGTATGGTAAAAGATATACACACCCATTTTTAATGACACGACGCGGTGGTCGACTCGGAACTTGGTTTAAATATTGTTTTTTAGATTTTTTTTTCTTTAGTTAATTCAGTTTTTTCAAGACAAACTGATACGCTCTCCTACTGTGAAATCATTTATTGCTAAAATAGTGCATACCAAACTTTAATACATTTTTTCAAGTTTTTTTTTATTCAACATTCTTTACAATTTAGAGTATAATTGCAATGATAAAGAAATTTTAATATAATAATTATTGTAAAGTACCTAAATAACTTTTGAAACCATGTTACCCATTTTAGACCTAAATAAGTTGTTTTTATTTAGGTTAATGCTATTGTAATATAAATGTAGTTAACACGAATGACGATGTTATTAAGTCTGGTACGTGTGTGATAATTAAATCTGTGAAACCTATACGAATTTCTTACAGCTTTTTGTTATAAATGATTTTATAATATTTTTATATTTTTATAATTTTTGTGTGGCATTTAACATGGAAAGGGTGTTATTGTATGTGCCTCGCGACACTAAAATACTGTATGAAATTAGAGTTTTATAAACTATTAAAAGATTGTGTGTCTAAGCATTGATTTTTTAGACGAGAAAGACGAGCAATACAGTGCAAAATACTGGTTTTATGACCTGAGATCTGAAAGTAAGCACATGTGGACCTGAGCCATTTGCCACGGTCCAACCGCTGCATCGTTGCCAACTTATGCAAAATCTGGGGAAATAAAGGATTGTGGAGTGTAGAGAATCTATTCGCTTTTATTATTATTATATAATATTATTATAAGCTTGTATTTAACTTCACACATGCCTAACTGTAAAACCATCAACATTTTTCAAGCCAATCCTGTTATACTTGTGGTTTGTTTAGTTGTTCTGCAACCTTCTTTACTTGTTCCTCCATTTTAACAGTTTGTTGTCTATTATTAAACATACAAATATTTTTAAAACTCCTGCTTAAAATCTTCGGATGACATGTAGTTTTATAAATCTTGTTTAGTTCTGGAAAATAATTTTCTATACCTGTCTTGAAATATCTCTTCCGAGGTGCTGTTGAGATGCAAAATACGATAGTCAAGTAAAAACTCTCATACGATAGTCAAGTAAAAACTCTCATAAAATGTCTATTCTGAGGTCATCTTGAGGTGCAACACTCATTGGGATAGTCAAATCATACAGATGTTAATGAGTTTAGCAGTAGGAGTTAGTTGAAATGACCCTGATAAGGCCTTCTGGAGGTCCAAGATACGATGGCAAAGCTAACACGGATCTGGTTTAGTTCTAGAATTTTCCTGAAATGGCTGTGATAAGGCATTCTTGAAGTCCAAAATACAATAGTAAATTCAAAACTTAGGTCAGACATGCAAGATTAGCAAAAAATAGAAAAAGGTCTATTTTGAAAATCAAATCTTGTAAGTCGAATTTGGCAACAGACTTGTATAGTCTCGAATTAAAATGAGAAGAATCCAAGAGTAAGATAGGTATCTGAGCAGAGTTTCCCTTTTTGTCTGATATAAAACTATAGCGGTTTTAAGATTTGATTAGTTAGTTCAAGACCCGAGAGCTTATTTTATCTCTTAATATCAGCAACGAATATACGGCCGCTATCAGCGGATGATCGGTTAAATCGAATAGCACTGTTTGAATTAATGAAAGAAAATGTAATAGGATGATATAAGGGATTTGGAGATACATACATGGAAAAAAGTTAGGGATAATGAAAAAAAGGTCACTTTTGCAAACAAAATATATTATTTATAGTTGGAACAATTAAAACAATTTGCCTTTATAGCCTAAATTTATATTATTTCAAAAATGATTTCATGATAATAATACAAAATAAAATTGAATACTGAATAAGATACAGGGTGAAGTCAAGGTATATGTTTTTAAGTGAATTTTTGAAACACCCTGTAGCATAAACTGCCAGCGATTTTTAAACTGTATATCGATAACTTTGAAGACTGATTCTTCAAAAACATTTTGTATTTTGGATGATCAACGTATCTTTGTTTTGTAGCAACTTTTATTTATCTGTTTCGAACAGGGAATTCACACGATAAAGATTTGCCAATTATCTTAACAAAGAGTTATAACATATAAGGAAAAAACTCATTGAATATATAAACCACCAAAAACCTCATATTACCGAGACAATTGAAACATTCATTTATTATTATAATTCACCTATTAACCCAATATATCCGTAAGAGTAACGTTACGTCGATTGCGGAAGGTGTCTATTTTCACAGGTCTAATATTTTCGATTTCTCAATGGTCATCTATAGATAACCGTCCAAACAGAGATGTGGCATGGGGGCTGCAGGTGACCTATCTAGCAGAATTTTCGACAATTACAATTATTATTGGAGACCTAATCTGGTTTTTCTTGTGGAAATCACAGTTTCTGTAGGTATTTAAAGTTTCATAATGGTAATTATATGAGAATACTAGTTGATAAAATAACCTTCTATGATGTTGATTTTCCCACCCCAAGTTGCTTTCTCGATCACGTGACCTTTACTGCGCGCTCAGTTACGAAGGCTTACTTATGATACTTCGTCCGTCTAAGAGTAAAAATGTGTCTCTTTACATCCAGTCGTTAGTTTTTTTTTGTTCAATGTAGAACCGCGTAGTTGCGAAAGAAAATGTGCTTTTACTAAGAGGCCGCCACAACATCAATAGGTGAGTTTTTTTTGTCGATGGATCCTTTTTTTTGTCATCTGTTGCTTTCCCGAGCAGATTTTTCTTTTTTATACCGAGGACCTGTCTTAGAATATCCTTTTCTATTACAGATCTCCAACCTCCAAAGTTCTACAGCACAGTACTGTGTCAGTATTCTCCCCTCGTCTATCCTGTCCCCGTTTGGCCCTTCGTGGACGTTGGAGTTGCGAAAGAAAATGTGCTTTTACTAAGAGGCCGCCACAACATCAATAGGTGAGTTTTTTTTGTCGATGGATCCTTTTTTTTGTCATCTGTTGCTTTCGCGAGCAGATTTTTCTTTTTTATACCGAGGACCTGTCTTAGAATATCCTTTTCTATTACAGGCCTCCAACCTCCAAAGTTCTACAGCACAGTACTGTGTCAGTATTCTCCCCTCGTCTATCCAGTCCCCGTTTGGCCCTTCGTGGACGTCTAAACTCCACGTAGCTATATATAGATAGCAAAAAAAAAAAAAAAAAAATAATCCTTCTGTGTTTTGAAGGCCAGGACGATTATTTGGTTTTAAGGTTTAATAAATTGCTATATATTATATTGAGATTCTGTATATCCGATTTTTTATTCATCGGGTTTTCCTGATTATTTATGTGCACCATTTCGAGAAAATTTCTTTTAAAATAATTAATTTCACATTCGAGAATCTCCGCCTCTGCGAAATTTGCTGAATGACCTGTGTCTCTTACGTGTTGGGAAAGGGCACATGCTTCGGGTTTTATTCTTATATCACTTTTATGAGATATTATTCTATCTTTTAGAGGCCTTGAGGTTTGCCCTATGTATTTTTTTATTGCAATGTAAACAATCTATTTTATATACCACATTTGATTTGTTATGCCTTTTTGTTTTATCTTTAAGAGAACTAAAAAGTTTGCTCGTAGGTTTAACGGCTTTATTGGCTATAACAATATTTTCTTTTTTAAATATGTTCGCTAATTTAGGGGTTAATTCCTGAACGTATGGAAAGGAAACATACTTTTTTATTATTGGAGGGCTAGTAGAAACAGTTGGTGAATTGTTTGGTACTATAGTGTCAGTTGAATAGATTAATTTCTTTAGCAGGCTTTGAGGGTAAGAGTATCCAATCGTAGGTTATTTAGACGTTTTAGATTTTGATCCTTTAATGACTGATGACAGATTGACAAAATTCTATTTTTTAGGCCAAGTATGAGGTTTATTTTCATTTTTTCGGAATGGTATGAGAAATAATTTAAATATCTACCTGAGCTGCTTGGTTTTATGTACCAGTCCAATATAATTTTATTACTGTTGGTTCTAATAAGTCTTGTATCTAAAAATGGAACACTTCTCTCAGATTCCATTTCAATTGTGAATTTAATGTACTGATTATAATTATTGAAAATATTGAGTAGCTCTGTTTCGCTTCCAATCGGAATGGCGCAAATTAAATCATCAACATATTTTTTTAAAAAGGGTATTTCAAAGTTCAGCTTTGGGATGCAATCGTATAATAAATCATCCATTACGTATTGCGCTAAAATGGGAGACATTTTGAGCCCATAGGGGTTCCAAAACTTGTTTGTAAAATTGATTGTCAAAGTAGAAACAGGTATTGTTTATAAATCTGATCAATTTCTTTAAGAAGTTTTATTTATTTAAAGAACAGTGATTTTTGATTTTGGACCAATTTTTTTTAATACTAACTTTGACTAATTCTAATGGGATATTGGAAAATAAAGACGTAACATCTAAGCTTATAATGTGGTAATTTTCCGGTAGCTGAAACTCACCAATCACTCACCAATTATTTTCATACAGAAGAGGTTACTTTCTCAGAGACAACTAAATTCAACACCCAGATATCTACATTACGAGATCTGACAAAGGCAACGTTTTACAAAGAACAATATTTACAACTGGCTAAAATTTATTACAAAAAAATTCACGCGATCCTACATCTACAATTCAACAAAAAGCCAACCAAATAATTTCAAAATTGAAAAATCAAAACAACTATCGGACGCTACTGCGAAAAAATTGATGATTTATAACTCTATTTGCCCCAAGTTTTACGGTTTGCCAAAAACACATAAACCCACAATTTCTCTTAGACCAATAATATCCTCCATAGATTCCCCAACTGCTCAACTAGCTGGTTTTATTACAGAGGTTTTAAACACTGCATACGATTATAATAACGAATACTACATAGCAGACTCTTTTAATTTTGCAAATTTTATTAACGAGTTTCAGCTACCGGAAAATTACCACATTATAAGCTTAGATGTTACGTCTTTATTTTCCAATATCCCATTAGAATTAGTCAAAGTTAGTATTAAAAAAATTGGTCCAAAATCAAAAATCACTGTTCTTTAAATCAATCAAACTTCTTAGAAATAATAGAATTTGTTTTTAACAATACCTGTTTCTCTTTTGACAATCAATTTTACAAACAAGTTTTCGGAACTCCTATGGGCTCAAAAATGTCTCCCATTTTAGCGCAATACGTAATGGATGATTTATTATACGATTGCATCCCAAAGCTGAACTTTGAAATACCCTTTTTAAAAAAATATGTTGATGATTTAATTTGCGCCATTCCGATTGGAAGCGAAACAGAGCTACTCAATATTTTCAATAATTATAATCAGTACATTAAATTCACAATTGAAATGGAATCTGAGAGAAGTGTGCCATTTTTAGATACAAGACTTATTAGAACCAACAGTAATAAAATTATATTGGACTGGTACATAAAACCAAGCAGCTCAGGTAGATATTTAAATTATTTCTCATACCATTCAGAAAAAATGAAAATAAACCTCATACTTGGCCTAAAAAATAGAATTTTGTCAATCTGTCATCAGTCATTAAAGGATCAAAATCTAAAACGTCTAAATAACCTACTATTGGACAACTCTTACCCTCAAAGCCTGCTAAAGAAATTAATCTATTCAACTGACACTATAGTACCAAACAATTCACCAACTGTTTCTACTAGCCCTCCAATAATAAAAAAGTATGTTTCCTTTCCATACGTTCAGGAATTAACCCCTAAATTAGCGAACATATTCAAAAAAGAAAATATTGTTATAGCCAATAAAGCCGTTAAACCTACGAGCAAACTTTTTAGTTCTCTTAAAGATAAAACAAAAAGGCATAACAAATCAAATGTAGTATATAAAATAGATTGTTTACATTGCAATAAAAAATACATAGGGCAAACCTCAAGGCCTCTAAAAGATAGAATAATATCTCATAAAAGTGATATAAGAATAAAACCCGAAGCATGTGCCCTTTCCCAACACGTAAGAGACACAGGTCATTCAGCAAATTTCGCAGAGGCGGAGATTCTCGAATGTGAAATTAATTATTTTAAAAGAAATTTTCTCGAAATGGTGCACATAAATAATCAGGAAAACCCGATGAATAAAAAATCGGATATACAGAATCTCAATATAATATATAGCAATTTATTAAACCTTAAAACCAAATAATCGTCCTGGCCTTCAAAACACAAAAGAAGGATTATATTTATTTTTTATTTTTTGCTATCTAAAAAAGAAACAAATAGGTGCATATATTTTATTCTTAATATTCTAGTTAAGCCTCGACTCCGGTCGAATACATTGGAAACCTACCTTTCAACGGTTTCGTGTGTAGTCAAAAAAAAAAAAATTTTTTTGTTATTGTTTTTCCCAGTCTGTTTGTTTTGTGTTAAATACTTATATAAAGAGGTGTTCCTTTCATTCACAGAAATGAATTTTTATTGGATAGCTGTTTATATTTGTAACCTCACTTACAGTAAGTCTAAAATATTTTAATTATTTACTTTATATTAACAAACCATTTTGTAGTGTGACTGATGAAGGATTAAAATAAATCCGAAAGCTTTCACAAAGTAAATAGAGTCATCTATTTAATGTCCCAGTAACATCAATAGGATTATTAGGCTGCAACCCCGCTATTTCGTGTTGTCTATATATATATATATATATATATATATATATATATATATATATATATATATATATATATATATAAAATATATAATTTCTGCAGGTGCAAAACATAAGAGTCTGGGGAACAGATTTGTGAGAGCTCCGAAAAAGTCGATCATACTTTTGTAGTCGGTGTGCCAGTGATAAGATTTGCTATATGTTGTGTGCATGGTCAAGAAAGAGTTAAATAATACTATTATACTATTAATTTATTATACTATATTAATACTTTTAACAAGTAGTATAATAAAAAAAATAATAAAAACACGAAATGATTGGACATAATTAAATTTAAAAGTAGTAGATTAATGTATGTTTATTAATAATTTTAACAAGTAACATATTAAAAAAATAATTAAAATACACAAAAATTTAAAAATAGTAGAATAATGTGTATTTATAAATAATTTTAACAATAATAACGGGCGAGGAATTTAAAGTGTTACAAGGCGATATCGGAAAAATGGTTTTGAATTTTTGTATAAAAATTTGATAAGTTAAGAGTGAGGCAGAGACACAGATTTTAACTTCGTTCATTAATAACCAGATACAGCAACATCCCCGAATTAGGGCAAAATGTGTGTCTGCAAAGTAAAATTTGCTGCGATATTTTTACTTACTGATCAAAAGAGCGTTTTGGATAATCGATTTATTTGTATCACTCCAAAATACTACACACGAATAGTCACTGTATCAAACACGGTCTCAAAAACTTCACAAACAAGTCAAGCAATAGGGAACACATGTAAATTTAAATATAAATACAAAAAAATAACGACGATCGACGGCGGAAAGGAACCGGTAAATACTGCACTTTTACACTCATTGATGGTGTTGCAAAACCTCTTCAAGCAGCCATAATCATAAGATCAAAACGAACTTACCAAGTGATGTTCGATCTTGATTATATGAAGGCCTCGTCGAAATAAATAAAGACATATGTAGTACCTCCGCCTCTGGCCAATACGTCCACAATCTTGAAAGCTAAGCAAAAAGAATCCCTTGTAACCCCTCGTTGTTGCAACACAATTTGGGTTTTTTTTTTAAATATAAAAAATTGGGTTGGGTTGGGATTTTATTTATTTCACGAGGCCTTCATATAATCAAGATCGAACATCACTTGTGTAGTTTGTTTGATCTTATGATTATATTGGCCTCGTCTCATAAATAAAGACATATGTAGATGTTTAAAGAAGTTGCAACAACTAATTACTTCAAAAAAAAATATATATATATATTTATTATTTTTTAAGTCAATATGCAACATTAAGGAACATAAAACAAAACATATGCAAATCAACAGTCTAAAAAAAAAGAAAATTTTTCTTATGGGTATGTAAGCATAATAATGTAATAAATTTGTAATTTATCACAACAGTTTATAACACACTAATCTTGCAACAACAAGGAAAACATAAAAATTAATATCATAACATATAATATAAAGGTTTTGGTAAAAAACAAGACAAACCAAATA
>JAUTXW010001663.1:317500-360012 GCA_030620095.1 Kuschelorhynchus macadamiae | reverse complement strand
GGTTATCAGACCCTGGCATCTGTTGAGATTTAGTTGTTAAATATGTTTGGTTATACATATTTTTGTTTGCAACATTGCTAAATAAGCAATATCACATTCAAATGTGCCAGTGATGATTTTGTTGTGGCAACCTTGCCTATAGAGAACCAGAGTGAGTGACATCATTATTGATAACAATTCTCCAACTTGCCTACATATTCTCTGCTTGGGTATAGGATTGCTGCAAGGTGTTTTGCAGTGTGTAAATTGTTTTAAGATGGGCCTGGATGTGGCTAAGATGGCTTACTTCCCTTTAGTTGAGTCCCACGATGCACATTTTTGGGCTAACACTAGCACTTACCTTTTGAAGGCTCTTTTTGTCTTGCAGAAACACGCAGTTAGGTTCTTTTCAAAGCGATTAGAAACTATGTAGATCTCTTATTACTAATAAGTAGATTAATTTTATCCACTTTTTCCATTCTATGGAATAATTCTACAACTAGAGTTTTCTATAGTTGTTGTTTCTTTTTTTAGTCTAAATTATAATTCATATTTTATTATTTTAATGAGACTGTTTGTTTGTTAATAGTGTTTCATTCTCTGTCTCATACATATATTAATAAAATGTTTCATTTTCTATGTGTTATTCTATTTTATGACCTATTGTTCCTGATAATTATTTCAGCTTTTTTATCAAAATATATACTTTTTTTGAATAATAAAAAATATTTGGACTTTGACTTTATTATCAGATAAGTTCTGGAGTACTTGGGCACAAAATAGTTTAAGCTGTTTTAATAAAAACGTCCTCATAATGAAATTTTCTCTGTCACATATTAGTATTTATATAATTTGTAGTAAATTATCAAAGTTATTGAATATATAAACTGTGTTATGTGTGTAGTAGAATCCATTAAGCAGGAGTTGTTGTATTTGCTATTTTGATTTTTTTTTTTTTAAATGGATGAACTTTATTGTATAATGATGATTTTTAGAACGGTATGATATATATTGATTAATGTTCATGTCCTGAATTATATGAGTCATATTTTGAAATTCATAGCTGAAGGAACTTTTTGGTAATTGTGTTTTTTATTTTCAGGTCTTTGGTGCCGAAATACAAATATTTGGTTAACCTTTTGAAAGGTAATGCTGAACTTTTTTTCATTAAAATTAAATTTTACAAACTATTTTGTTTGTAGTACTAGTAGATAAGATAAAATATATATTTACCTTGTTTAAGAGTAGAAAATATTTTTGTAAGAAGTGATCTGGTTGAAAACTGAAGGTGTGAGTTTTTTATATTAGGCACTCCAACGATCTGTCACTGTCATGTCATTTTTGGGTTGTCGTATGACAAACAAACTGATTTAGCCAATGAGGCTTCTATATTGGTTTGATAAGTGCCACAATAAATTGGTCAAATAGCTGTCATAGGACAGGCAGCTGTTTTTTGGACTGCCTAATTGGAAATTACATTTAAGACAAAAGTTTAATATTTTATCATTGGTCAAGTTGCGCAATTAGGTGTAATTTTTAAACAAACCTAGGTTGTTAACCTATGCTGTCGTAGGACATGACAGATTGTTGGACTGCCCTATGCATTTTAATTTCTTTTTGTCTAGGTTACATATCAATCAAATTGACAACCTTTGGTTTTCAATCAGATCATTTCTTATAAAAATATCTCCTTTTTATTTAAGGGACACACCAAAAATGTTAAATTTTCAAGCTCTAAAGTCATCAAATTCAAAAATGCAATTAACTGAGGGACTCAAAAGTAATTGTCTAGGTTCATATTTTAATATTTAATAGGGATGACACGTTGAACGGGGGTATGAAAATACCTGATTAATGTTCTTGTTTCTGATTACTTTTACAATTTTGATTTCTTATATTCTTAGAAAAATGTCTTTAATATGTTTTTCTTTTGTTTTTACAGATATTACAAAAATATACAGGGAATGGTGGAAGGTGTGTATGAAACTTTTGTGATCAACGTATTTTGAGGACTGTCACCTGTATTAGCTGCCTCTGGTACGTATTGATATTGAGAACCAATGTCTAGATTCTTCTCATTAAAGATGTTTTACTAGCGCAAAAAGAAAAGATTATTTTTCACATGAAAATATTTAAAAGGAAGTTCCTAAGAACACGGGTCCGGAAACACTTCACAGTCTAGATACAGGGTGTCAAAATTTTAAATATAATAGTTTTCTTTATGTACAAAATTTAAAACACTATAAACAATAATTGATGTCTATAAAGTAACCATAACCATAATACATTTTAGAAATTATACAAGCTGTAACTTTTTTTGGGTAATGGCCTATTTCACAGTCACCAAAAAGTTGCTATGTGGACAGTGACCTATGAGTTTGGTAATTGTATCGGATTTCCCGCTTTATTTTATGTTCTTTGGGCTGGAACATTTTTAAAAATATGGAGTTTTGCTGATTTTAAGAATCAGCTTTTATTACTGAAATATTACAAGCTTCATCATTGGCATTTTTTAATGCACCCAAAAAAAGGATATAAAAGTAGGAAAAGAATACAGAAATAAAAAGCTTTGAAGTTAGTAAGGGGCGGGTCTGCATGTATTACTCTTATAAATGATGTATTGAATTAGCAGTATGAAAAAACCTTATTCATGTTTCTTTTTCTGCTTTGCTCTACAGTTTTGACCTCCTTTGGGCCAAATGATGACATATTGAACGGGCGGTATGAAAAAACCTGATTATTGTTCTTTTTCTGATTTGCTGTACAGTTTTAATCCCCTTTAGGCTCGCAAAGAAAGGTTTATGATACATTTTTCAATTTTTACAGATGCTTTAGACACAAATTTCAATACTAAGCCTGTAAGTTAAAACTTAGGATCACTTTAATGTGAGGTGTCATGTGAAATATACAGCATGGACAAGGGATCCAGTGGAGGCCGGATGATGTGCACCTTCGCCCTATCACAGAAATTGACTGGTAGGTGTAGTGTATAATTTATATTAATAAATATTGGTTTAATTACGATCTCTGTTTAAAAATTGTTTCTTATTAACAAAACAATTACCTTCCTCAGAAATATTTTCCTTTCTTGGTAACATTAGAATATTGAATATTGAAAATCGATTTTTTTGTAGCTTTTAAAACTCTTGGAGAATTAAGAATATTATTTTTTACTTTTTGCTGTCACTTTTTTGGATATAGGATGCCAATAGAGATAGTACAGGAGCAAGAAAAATGAAATATGTTTATTAGCAACATTGTGCTATAAATTACAATATCAAATACAGTAACAAGAATTTAAACAATCTAACAATAACATTAATAATTATCTCTTACAAAACCTATACTTAATCTTCTGAATTCTCTTACATTTGTGGTTGCCCTTATAAACAATGGAAGCGCATTATACTCCACCAATCCCCTGTAAAACAATGAATTTTGCGTACAACTCTTTTTTGCCATAGGAACGTGAACTAAATTACAGTTATGCATTTTCAGAAAAAGCCATATTAACCATCTTAATGATAAAAATATTCTATAATATAGGTTTACTTCAAAGTTAAAAATCAGTTTTTGCAGAGTGCAGGTGGCCATTTTCCTACATTTGTTTAAACATCACAGACAAGTTGGTATGGGGTCTAGCATCACTAATCTTAGAGGAATCTGCTTAAAGTTAATTTATAGTTTTTTATATTATTTTTGTGTTTCTTAACCACAACGTTCCTGCCGTCGCGCTAGCAGGGACAATGCTTACTAATAACGTTTCAATTATGTAAAAACAAACATCTTAGTGTTATAAATGTTTAAAGCTGAAATTAATTTAATATTTGGTCTCCTGGCACCTCCTGCACTTGGTTAGATTTACTTCTGCCACTCATATACAGGGTGCTACAAATTCGATGGGATAGCATTGGTATCTCAGAAACTGTAACAGGTGCAAGGTTGGTCAAATTACGGGAAACTTGCGTAATTTAATGTTGAATAATATGCATTTGACAAAGTTGGAAAATTCCAACTACTTCCGAAGATGTTCGTAAGAAACCGAAAATCGTTATTTACCTTTTTATGTTTTCATGTTGTATCTCAAAAGGTATTACAAAATAAATTTTACAGGTCGTATTCCGTTTCCGATCTTGATATCGGTTTCGTGTTCCGTATTTAACGGTTATCTGAATCGGTTATAATATACGGAACATGGTTCCTGGAAATAACTGTCAACAGTGTCACCAGAATGGTCGGTGTTGGTTGTCGGGTAACAGATGTCTAAACTGTTAATTATTTGACGGGTGTTTCGTTTTTAGAGGATTTTTCAGAAACCGCTGCCAGACTTGTCCATTGGACCAGTTAACCAGGTTTGGAAATGGAATACGGCTTTTAAATAGGACATTTCGTCTTTGAGGTCTCATCAACTTAATTTTTTTAAATACGGACCTGGATTTTTACTTAACTTTTAAAAAGTATCCGACTTCCCAATACTTTTAACAGGCAGTGCTGTAGATACATTTGTACCCAATTTGGTACATTTTTGCTGTTCTCGTACATAAGTACATATGGTGCGAATATTAACCCCATTCCCTGCAATATATTGAACAGTTGACTAAATTACTAGAGAGCCGGCATGCCGATACGCGTGTCAACCTGCTATCTCGAAATAATTACGGTAATACAAAAATCATGACATTTTTTGTCAGTTGGTTTTGCTCTTCGAGTCCCTCTCCTCAACAACAATAAGAGTCTAGGATCCAGAGAAACTCATGTTTACTATTTTAAAAATAAAACCATGCAAACTTAAACAGATTGGAAAGTTGGTACAATTGAATACATTTTTACAAATCTGGGTACATTCTCAAAGATGACCACGCAGCACTGCTAACAGTATCTCACACTTAATGTTTGAACAGCAGATTTAAGATTTTCCCGTAAAGGCAAAGATCTCTAGTCGAAACGTCGGATTTTAAATCTGAATGCACCATTTTGTAGAGGATGAAAAGAACCTATAAAGGAAAATGGCCATTTTCTGTTTCTACGGATATCTTCGAAAGTAGTCGGAATGTTCCAACTTTGTCAACAACATATTATGTAACATTAAATTGCGCAGCTTTGACTTAATTTAACCAACCTCATATCAAATATAGTTTTTGAGACTGTTTTTTTCTTATGTGACTGACAGGAGTGCATTTTAAGGATTTGACAGGACGAATTCTATATAAAAAAGAACATCCAACTTCAAACAGATATATCAATAAAAAGTGAGGGTGGCGCCCGAACTGTGTTGCATCAAATACAGACTATAAACTCTTTAAACTACAGTCATAACCTTTTATTATGTATGTTAGTGTTTTACTTTTTAATAATGATGATATGTTGAACGGGCGGTATGAAATACTGATTATTGTTCTTTTCTCTGATTATTTTTTACAATTTGGATTCTCCTTAGACTAACCATAGAGGGGTTGTAAATATGTTTTCTAATTTTTGCAGATGCTGCCAAAATATGAAGTGAATAAAATTCGTGAATATGAATTAGAAATCAAAGCTTTGGAACGGAAATACACAAGCACTATAACGTGGGGACTGTCTTGCGAAGTATGAAGTATTAATTAGTATATTTATTTATTTATTTTTATTAAGAAAAAAATAGTTTTGTTTCACATTATATTGTTTGTAATTTAAATTTTTTGTTTTCTTTGTATTTTCATTGACTTTATAGGAATAAAACTGAAAGTAGCGAAATAGTAGAAATTTTCTAATCTTATGGTGGGATTCTAAACTTTGTTAGCCTGTAGAAAACCTGTGACGCTAGTTATAGTTTGGAGTTCAGTACACTGTTGTAGGATGTGATCGGATTAACAAACACGAATTGCTTTAAAACGTTATTCTACTCATTTATACGATGTATTCTTGAAAATGCAACATGTCACTGATATCAAAAGTTATATTGAAAAACTAAATCGGTAACTTTTTTACTTAATCTTATTTTGAGTTTTAATATTGTGATGTTTTGTAACATTTTGTATGTTTTAAACATTTTGTAATGCAGCATAGGCTATTTATCATGTTTTCTAAACATATTTTAGTGTAGGTATATATGTTAGTTGATTATTGATTGTTAATAAATATAAATTTAATTAAGTAAAGATTTAAAAAAAATTTAATATTATGAAATTTTAAATTAAAAAATGGGGTTTCAGAAAAACATAATTATGCAGAGTATGTTGTCGAAAATTCGTTTTCATTTAAAGAATTTCGATTGTTGTAGAAAACAAAGTACTATTATGGACTTTACGAGTGTAAAGCCAGTGGTATGGTTTAAAAGATTTAAATATCTGTCTGCATTTTGTTTAACCCTGGTTAGGCCTTATTAGAGGTTCCCAATTTTATCCCTATCAAACCATTGGTATTAGGTTGTATTTGACGTTTAACAGATTTTCTTCATAAAATTTCGAATTTCAGCAGAGTCCTTGACCTTTGAGATGTTGAAATGTAAGTAGTGTATTTAATTTTATATGTAAATAATAAACATCTGGATGAGAATTTGGATTTATTTTTTATTATTTACCAGCCCTCTAGCATCATAGTTTTTTTTAATAACACTGAATCTGTAGACTGGTTTGAATATATATATATATATATATATATATATATATATATATATATATATATATATATATATATATATATATATATATATATATATATATATATATATATATATATATATATATATATATATATATATATATATATATATATATATATATATATATATATATATATATATATATATATATATATATATATATATATATATATATATATATATATATATATATATATATATATATATATATATATATATATATATATATATATATATATATATATATATATATATACTCTATCTATCCAATATATATACATGTTCAATTACGTTCAAATTTAGAACATTATACAGGGTGTTTTAAATTTTTTCTTGTTTTTTGCATTTCTTTCTGAGACAATTAGTTCAAATTTAGAACATGTATTATTTTTAAAAACCTCTAGGATAAAATATCAAAACTGTGGATGGTAGGGTGTTACATTTTTTTTTCACCACCTACAAGTTTATGTTGCGGAACTTTTTTTTTTGAGCACCCTGTATGAATTAAACTCTGTTCATTTCTTTCGTATTTTGCATTATTCTCGTATCTATCACAGTTTTCGACTTATTTGCAATAATCGATCCATTGCATTGATGGCATGTAGGCGAAATTAAGCAAAAAAATAAGAAACTGGTTTTTATTTTAAATCAACCGACATGATAATGAACAGTCAGATAAAATTATTACAGTTAAATTGAAAATAAAACAAAATTATAAAACTTCTTGAAAATGTCCGCCTCTTGCTAGAATGCAAAAATCAAGTCTTCGCTTCATGGACTGACGGACTCTGTCAAATATTCCAGGAGTGTTGCGAATGATGTCGCATGAAACTATTATTCTGTTTCTTAAATCTTCTGTCTGGATTGGGGTCTGATACACCAATGTTTTCAGGTGTCCCCAGAAAAAGAAATCCGGGCTATTGAGATCTGAAAATATCTAGGGGGCCATGGCTGAAGTCCCCCTCGCCCTATCCAACGGTTGTTAAAATTATGATTCAGGAACTCCCTCGCCTCTAAACTGAAATGTGCTGGTGCACCATCGTGCATGAACAACATTTGATTTCTAAGAAGAATTGGCACGTCTAGCAATACCGGGAGTTCGTCTTCGAGAAATTGATAATATCGTCCGTTTAGCCTTGCTGGCAGGAAAAATGGACCTATCAAATAATCTCCAATAATGCCGGCCCACACATTTACTGAAAATTGTTGCTGAAAATTGTTCGCTGAAAAATGAGTGTTATGGAAATTACGTATGGCATTCCTAGAAAAATTTGCCTCATCGCTAAATAAAATCGTGTCCAAATAATGGATTTTGGGCTAGCATTTGTAGGAAGCACTGACAAAAATTTAAACGGAGTGGAAAGTCACGTGGGAGAAGAGCTTGAACCCTTTGGATGTGGTAAGGATACATTAAGTTGTCTTATAAAATATTAAATGAAATTTTAAGTGTTGCTGGAATTTTTCTCGTACTGGTAGCAGGATCATTTTCTACCTCATTCAGGACTGCTTCCTCGACTTCAGGAGTCCTAACCGTTGTATTTGTTCCCGCTAAATGAGTGGATTTCTTAAATGATCCATTTTCACGTAGCCGATTATGTACCTTTGCGCAAATGTTTGTCTATTCGGCACCATGCGATTTGGATATTTCTGTTCATAGAGTCCTCTGGCTTCATAACAATTGCCGTTGGCAAGTCCATAAATGAAATGAATTTCTGCATATTCTTGATTTGTGAATTCAACCATCATTAACCTATCCGAAACGGAAACGTAAAAAAAAATATTTCTTACAAAATGTCAGATTAAAGAACAGAATTAACAAATGACCTGCCTCAGCCTACTACCTTTTTTCCAGTTTCATTATTTAGCCTATACTTAATTTTCATCTATAGCAATTATTGCAAATAAGTCGAAAATTGTGATAGATACGAGAATAATGCAAAATACGAAAGAGCTAAAGAAATGAACAAAGAGTTTAAATTTTATATCAGAATTCATATAGGGTGCTGCAAAAAAAAGTTCCGCAAGATAAACTTGTAGATAGTGCAAAAAAATAGTATACCCTGTATACTACCATCTACGATTTTATTATTTTATCGTAGAGGTTCTTAAAAATAATACATGTTCTAAATTTGAACTAATTGTCTCAGAAGGAACTGGGAGAAAAAAAAATATATATATATATATATATATATATACATATACAGGGTGATTCACGTTGAGTGTCCTATTAAAAGTTCTGGAGAACTATAAAAGGGATTTTTTCAAATTCGGCATACGGACATAATAGGTAATAATCTATATTTTAAAAATATTTTCGCAAGTGCAGCGTTGCCACATCTCTCCGAAACCAATAGCAACATTGAAATTTCAAATAGAACACCCTATATTTTATTGCAGTTTCTGATTCTACGCACGATTTTAAGTATCTTTGTTAACATCTTCCTATACTTATCTCCTACCATTTTCTCTAAAAAAATTAATTATGATTTTTTTTAGAAAATCACCACGTTAATAAAATTCCATATTTACCTGCGTAAGCGAGACAATTACTAGATTTTTTTTCTGGGTTAGAGAGTGCATATATTTAAAATAACTATATGTTAGAATAGCGATATATCATACAGGGTGTCGTATAAAAAGTGGATTTTTATTGAAATTTAGTAATGGTGAAAACTCATTTATTTTATACCTACAATACTTCCATATATGTTCCTATACCCATCTCCCACCATTTTGTAGATACGAGCCAACTTTAAATATTTTCCTGTTTTCAAAGACCATCCACATCACTTAACTAGTTAGGCCATGTAAGGTTTTATTTACCTCGTACTGACAAATATTTGAAATAAACAGACAGTTTTAAATACGGTGAATAATCCAAAATGTATTTTTTTAAATACAATTTGTAACCTAAAGGTGTTAGCTATTATAAGTGATAATTAAACAAACAAATAATACATAATCGTTAATTTTTAGCAAAAGAAAGATAACTAATTGTTAAATTGCTTAAAATGGCCACCATTCGCATTAAGGCATTCGTGCAAACATGTTAATTGGTTTCTTGTTGTTGCTCTTCGTATTTCCTCAGGATTTAATTCGTCAAAAGCTCGACGTACTCGATTTTCCAGATCCTGGAGATTTTGTATTGGATTTCCTACATACACTCGCTCTTTGATGGTTCCCCAAAGGTAAGAATCTAGGGGAGTTAGGTCCGGAGACCGAGGTGGCCAATCCCATGGTCCCAAACGTCTGAACCACCTACCTTCGAACATTCCATATAATTCTTGACTCACTTCATTGCTGCAATGTGCAGGAGCCCCATCCAATTGGTACCAGCAAGAAATCAATAATTGTAGTGGTAACTCATCCATAAACTCATTAACTGTAGTTCTTAAAATATCCAGATATTTATTCGAAGTTAAATTTTCATCGTAGATACAATAAGCAAATTTATTGTCCATCAGTAAGCAAAAAACATAAAACCCGAAGTGAAACTAAAATCTTCGTTCTATAACCAATTTTGGGTTTTCAGCCGCCCAAAAATGACTATTTCGTCTATTAAATATTCCTTCCCTCGTAAATTTCGACTCGTCAGTCCAGATAATTTTTTTCAAAAATAGTGAGTCTTCCTTAATTTTAGTTAGAACTATTTCGCAATTCAGTACGTCTCTGAAAATCTTCTGGTAAAAGGCCTTGCTTGGTGATAAATTTAAATGGTTGAATGTTATGTTTGCTTAGAATACGTTGAATTGTTGAATATGAAAGTCCTAGATCTATTTCAGCACTTCTAATTGATGCTTGAGGGTAAACGTTAAAATATCCAAGTACATTTATTTCATTGCCTTCATTATCAGTTTGTAGTTTTGTGTATGATCTATGTTTTATAATTTTGCCGTGATTTTTAAAATTTGCTTCATATCTGAAATATGAAGGTAAAATAAATAGAAAGCCTAAAATGCTGTGTACACGTACGAAAGAATTGTACCAAAAGAGAGGATGTCAGTATTAATGTGTATAATGAGAATCCAAGGACCATCATCAAAATATTATGTTATGCACGTTAATACTGACAACCTCCTGTTGTTTCAGCAACATAAATTGATTTTTAAGGAAATAAAAACTATTATTGCATTTAGTACCTTCTAATTTTTTTCCTGTGCATAGGAGGTAAATGAGGATACATCTCGTTAAATTTTCTGCAGGTTCCTGAAATAACTTTTTTACACTCTCCATGAATGTAAAATAAATTTAAAATATCAATATTGGAATATTCAATTGCGTTTTCCATTTTTACGGAGCATCAATTGAAAACTATCTGTTAATGTCAAAAAGACGTCAGGCAGAAGTAAACAAAACCTTCCATGGCCTACCAAGCTAAGTTATTCGTTAAGCGGGTGGTTTTGTTATGGTAGTCTTTGAAAACAGGAAAATATTCAAAGTTGGCTCATATCTAAAAAATGGTGGGAGATGGGTATAGGAACATATATGGAAATATTGTAGGTAAGGTATTGGTTTATTCGAAGATACCATAAAATACAAATAAAAATAATTAGTTTTCACCATTACTAAATTTCAATAAAAATCCACTTTTTATACGACACCCTGTATGATATATCGCTATTCTAACATATAGTTATTTTAAATATATGCATTCTCTAACCCAGAAAAAAAAATCTAGTAATTATCTCGTTTACGCAGGTAAATATGGAATTTTATTAACGTGGTGATTTTCTAAAAAAAATCATAAATTAATTTTTTTAGAGAAAATGGTAGGAGATAAGTATAGGAAGATGTTAACAAAAGTTACTTAAAATCGTGCGTAGAATCAGAAACTGCAATAAAATATAGGGTGTTCTATTTGAAATTTCAATGTTGCTATTGGTTTCGGAGAGATGTGGCAACGCTGCACTTGCGAAAATATTTTTAAAATATAGATTATTACCAATTATGTCCGTATGCCGAATTTGAAAAAATCCCTTTTATAGTTCTCCAGAACTTTTAATAGGACACTCAACGTGAATCACCCTGTATATATATATATATATATATATATATATATATATATATATATATATATATATAATATAGTACAGCAGGCAGCAGATGTTTGAAGATCTGGTTAAGAATTACTTAGTATTTTTTAATAACACTGAATATGTATGGTAGGGTTTGCATAAATAAAAATATATAGAAAACAGAGTAGGCAGTATATGTTTTTATACCAACATGGTAGTTGGACTAATATACTTTTGTCAACATTATTTTGTATTAATTATATTTTTAAAAAATCAGAATAACTACGGAATTCGATAATACGCCCCTGTGTGGCACCTTTGATAATCAATATTAGCTTTGAATGTGATATTCGCAGCTCCTGCATTTTACAGCTAAAAATGTACATGTCTTAGTCGTCGCGTTTCCCACAAATGTTAACTGCTTAATTGTTTTATCATGATGTAGATACTGTTGGATGCCAGGAAAGACCGTTTCTACTTCTCATAATCCAGTAGACAGTTTTATAAACTGATCGCATGGGTCACCGTTTAATCATAATATTACCTTGAATGCAGCGAGATTTTACCTTATCTCAGGAGTACAATTTAAGTCTACTAGCTTAGAAATACTTCAGTATATATTTCAAGGCTATTAGAAATTATGACTCGAAACAAATAGAATTACTAATTGTAGATCGGAGGCCGCCACGGACTAGCAACTCTGACCGGGATATGAGTTGAGCTTCGCAGAAATATGTCGATACATATCAGCTTTACCGAAAAAGACATCAAATTTGCGAACCACTTAAGGCGTCTTTTATTATCCGTTTGATGGACCGTTTATTCGAACTTTGGTACCAGTAATTTAAATACTTTATTTAAATTTGTAATGATGCGACTTTAATTACCTACCTCACAAACACTGCTTCTCAGCGAAACCCAAGACAGACGGAAAATTCTCCAATGCGTTGAAATTAGCAATAACTGTAATACCAGTTCACAAGAAGGGATATAAAGAGAACATCGAGAACTACAGACTTATAGCATTACTCAGCAGTTTGTCTGAAGTCTTTGAGCATATTTTATACAACAAAATCCAGGATTTCCTAGGCAGGCAGAAACACAATAGAGCTGAGCAACACGGATTTCAAACCGCGAAATCTATGGAAACTGCCTTCGGCATCACAGAATTCCTCTACAGCGAACTAGGACAAAATCCTGTAGTATTAGGGCTATTTTTCGACCTATCGCGTGCGTTTAATGCCTTCAACCTAGAATTTATAGCTCACAAATTAAATAACGTCGGAATAAGAGGAAAAGCCAACTCATTATTCCTCTTATTCATTATATAACGCCAACTCATTGTAAATATCGAAAACTGCACATCATCCAACTATGGTGTAAATGTCGAAACAGCGCAGATCAGTACTAGCACCACTGATCTTCATATGAATTGCAATTGCCGAACATCACCACAAAGTTTGTGCAGACGACACAACTATATTGCTAAGAAAAGAAATGCCTTATAAATAAATAGATATGAAAATCAACAAACTTTACAAGACATGAACCAGCGGTATTTCTCAAACCAATTAATATTGAACATTGGCAAAACGGTAATAGAGCAAGATAGAGCCAACAACGATAGTAGTTGGAAGGGCCAGTGGTCAGTCTCATGAGACATATAACTTGACCATGTTTCATCAAAAATATCTTACTTTGCGCTACTGAAGCTTAAACAGTCCCCACTGCAACCCTCAAAACAGCTTATTATGCACTTGTATACCCACATCTTAGCTATAACGTAATGCTTTGGGGACAATCAGTCAGAATAAATAAAAAACCAATGGCCAAACCATTTGAAAGCAGCCAGTACATCAGACAATTTCGAAGTTCTGTTGTTTATGGGATGAAATACCGCAGATTTAATTAATGTTTTTACTATCGAATTTTAAGCTAAAGGAATCAATATTGGCAAGAAGCATGGTGGACAGCAAGAGTCACATGGAATCATTCAACATATTGAAAGTTGTGAAAAACTATTACATGTTGGGAACGCCATAGGAGCTGCTACCAAAAACTGTTAGTGCTCGTCAACCCTACTCCGTGATTCCCAGGAAGAGAGAAGTGGTATCAGAATAAATCTGATCTACTGAAAGGAGAGCTGTGCCTATTCACAGACGGCTCCAAAACCAATAAGGTAGGAGCTGAAATCCATGGGGTAAGGCCAAAGGTTTCTCTCAGTAATCCTGCGCAATAACACCACAAGTTCATGCTATCAAATTATGTGCTAGAATGTTGCAGGATCAACAAATAACACATAAAACGTTAAAAATTTTCTCAGATAGCCAAGCAGCCCTTAAAGCACTTGAAGCGAGTCATTGTACATCCAAAACAGTTTGGAACTACCAAAAGGCACTTGTTGGCCTGGGGAGCGTCAATCAAATCGCCCTTATCTGGATACCAGGACATACAGGTCTGGAGGGAAATGAGTCTGCGGACTTTTTAGCAAAGAAGGGAGCAGAGACGAGATTTGTGGGACCAGAACCAGCTTTTGGAGTAGGCGAAACGGCCCAGCGCGCAACTTTAGACTGAACTTTTGGAATTTTGGTTGAGGAATATGCTAAGATTGGCTTGGACTGCCAGGTCTGTTCCATGTAGAGGCATTTATCCTCCTTCCCATGAAGAAGAGGATAACAGAAAGTCTGTTAAACATGAACAGAATGAAGCACAAAACAGCAATAGGCCTTTACCCTGGTCATTGTGGTCTAAGACATCACATGCACAGGATGGGACTTGAAAACGAATCCGAGTGCCGCCTATATATGGAGGATGGCGAGACAACCAGCCATGTGGTGTGTGAATGCCCGGCAGCTTCCAGGATCAGGTTCTCCATATTGAGTAGGGATATTCTTCTGCCCGAGGGCTTGAATAATATCTCCCCAAATGCAATGAGAAGACTTATTGAGGATTTAGAGTTGCTTGGGAAGTGTAAATATAGGTGTCAGCTACAACAGAACACACAGTAGCAGTGTAGAGTCGGTTTGACCAATGTTTTTAAAAGCAGAATTTAAGAATATCAAACCTAAGCGGCATAAACCGTGGACCACGAAAGGAATACGAATTTCTGCTAAAAATATGCGCTGGCTCTCATATATAAAAAAATTCACCGACTCCTTTCTTATTCTCGACTATATCTCTAACTATAGGAGGATCTACACTACTCTTATTAGGTCAGCAAAAAAATTACACTACCGAAAACGTCTAACAAACTCAAATAACGTTTCAAAAGAAACCTGGTCCATCATCAATAACCTCAGAAACAAATCAAACCCTGTGACTCAGATCTTGCCATCTTATTTTATTAATGTAAGCAAAAATGTTACCTCTAGTATCTCGCCAAGTTTGGACCCTCTTTCGTTTCTCCCTCCTTCAAAAAATTTAGCTGATAGCTTTTTCTTAAGTCCCGTTAGCAACACTGAACTATTGAAAGTAATAAATAATATCAAAAGTAAATCTTCGTGTAGCACCGATGGCCTATCAATTAGAATATTCCTGAACTTGCCACTCCCAGTCATAGAGGCCCTTACATCATTAATAAATGAGTCCTTTATAAAAGGTGTATTCCCCGATTGCCTTAAAACAGCTATAATTATTCCACTTCATAAAGGCGGCGAAAAAACTAACCCTTGCAATTATCGCCCAATTGCACTACTACCAGTGCTATCAAAAATCATCGAAAGGCTACTGAAGAATCGTCTTATGCCATTTCTCCTGAAACATCAGATAATATCCCCGGAGCAGTTCGGATTTCTACCCAACAAGTGCACCAGCGACGCCATAACATACCACCCAACTGCCTCAGTTTTTTGTGACTATGCGAAAGCCTTTGATTGTGTTAGTCATGAAATTCTGATAAACAAACTAAATTTTTATGGAATTCGTGGTATTTCTTTAAATTGGTTCAAATCATATCTTGGGAAAAGGCAACAACTTGTAAGGGCTAATGGTTCCGATTCTGATTGTAAGTTGATTACAATATTGAATACGTAGAGTCGGTTAAATTCCTGGGTTTAAATATAAATAACAACCTAAAATGGTCTAATCATATCGACACCTTAACTAAAAAACTTTCTACCGCCTGCTTCGCCATTCGATCAGTTTCAAATGAACTAGACGTTCCTTCTGCCAGACTTACTTATTTCTCTTTATTTGAATCCCACCTCCGCTATGGCCTTCCCTTTTGGGGCTGCTGTACTACCGAGCAATTTCGTAGTATTTTTATGCTTCAAAAGAGAGCCATTCGTTATTTGTTTGGTCTAAATAATAGAGCTCACTGCCAATACTATTTCAAAAAACATGAACACTTCCTGCATGGAAATATTAATATAAACACTTCCTGCATTATATCTTCCCATTCATTTTTTAAAATCTATCCCTATGGAAATATCTCATTGAGAGACGCGTATGTTTTTACAGCGAGTAAGTCTCTTTAGAAAACATATAAACACCCTCCAGAAAGGCAAAATACTTTTTTGTAACATGTATACCCTACCAGAAACTCTAGGCATGATATATATCTTATTCACCTCGTATTGTGTTTGTTTACTTCTTCAGTTAATTAATAAAAAAATCAATTATTTACAACGCCATAAAACTTTACAAAAATCTGCCAGTACATTTAAAATCTATCCCTATGCTTGCACAATTTCGAAAAAACACCAAAGCATATCTCATTGAGAGACCATTTTACAAAGCGTTAATGATTTTTACAGCTTTAGAATTTTGTAAGTCTCTTTAAATTGTCACTAAATTGCCGCCTATATATGGAGGATGGCGAGACAACCAGCCATGTGGTTGTTTACTTAAATCTTTTGTAAGTCATGTCCTAACTCGTAACATAGAATTTTGAAAATCATCCTATAGAGAAAAGAACTGTCGAACATTCACTTAAAACTTAATTATTTTTGTTAGGTATTGGATTAAAAACAAAATTTAATTCTTTTTTGTATACTACATTCTACACTAGTTCATTATACCTTCTGTTTAACATCACAATTATTTGTATAACTATAATAACATAGAGTTTAAGGTCGCATAGTTGCAATTTTGATTTCAATGTCATCGAAATTATTCACCTCGTACATGTGTGTTTGTTTACTTTTATAAGGTTATTAGGATTCATTAACTGTTTTGCGGCAATGTTATGTTATATTCTAACGTGTGTTTTACGATTTGGTAAATTGATAATTTACATTTTTAAAAAGCATTGACCTATCGAAATTCTTTTCGATTAATGTTTTGATATGTCTTATTTTAGGTATATTTTGCTTTGTCCATAAAATTGTAAATTTTTTCTGCGGCAATAAAGCATACTTTTGTTTGTTTGTTGTTTGTATATTTGTATTTTATTATCAAAATGATATTAAGTATGTTTTGTGTCAAACCTTTGTCAAATATTTGACCTACTTAATGAAAAAAAAAACACAAAAAAAAAGTCGAATATGGCATCTGTAAAGTAGTGAAGATCTTTAATATGAAGGAAGACAAACCTGAATTAACACTAAACACTGACATTATTTAAATAAATTACTAAAATTGTTAAAATAATAAAAATTACAAAAGAAACACTATTATTTTCAACATGGTTTATATTTTATATACACTAAAACAACTCTATAACTGTTAACTACAATAACGTATGTCCCGTAAGTTTTGGCACAAAATTTAAAACAAAATATTCTTTTAATATGTAGCTTTGGTTAAACTTTTATTATTTAAATAATTAACGACCTAACAAAATTAATAATTTAAATTAAATTGAAGGGGCCGTGCTGCTCAATTAGACGCAATTTTCTGCGAACATCTCGCATTAGGTTCTGGACAACTTCAACATCAATTTCGCCTATCTTTCTAAAAATTCTACGCCGTAATTGTTCCTCATTTTCGGCTTGCCACCCTCCATCATACACTTTGCGGCATAACAATGCCCAAAAATCTTCAATCGGGCGGGCGAAAGGTATGTTATTTTGACGAAGGTAATAATGACAGCTTGCTAAACAAAATGAACTAATTTATTAAGACAGTTGTCAATATACCTTTCCGCAAACAACTGACCCACATAAGGTCTGGATATTATCAGCAAATTTTGCTTTTTCCTTAATTTAACATTGTTTGGGCACTCTTCTATATTGTCCGTATAAAAACCATTTTCCTTTGATTTCTTGGCAAGGGTAAAGTATTTTTCATCGTCCAAAATAAACTTTCTCATTTGAAAAATGTATCCGCCTAAGATTTCGACAGCATCTTGGTATCCGTGCTAATTGATTTTCGGTATATTTAAAATATTTTTGACAAATTCCCGCCATACTGTACTCTTTGAAGAAAATTTTCTTGTAGAAACTCCGACTCTGTCTTTTATCTTTCCTTTCTCGCGTGAAATTCTTGGTCTTCCACTTTTTGGTTTATATTTTATATTTCAGCCTTATAACCAAATTATAAATACTTTTTCGTATTTCTAATTTATAAGACATTTTAATGCAACTTGACTTTAAAAAATGACTTGTCAAACTAATGTCAAGCAAATAAACATTTTTTTGTTTCCAAAGCCATCTCGATATATTATCTTTACAACCTATTTTCAAGCCCCTCAATTTTGTGTCAAAACTTACGGGACATACGTTAAGTACTTTTAAAAAAGTAATTCTGTTAATACTTACACTTAAAATTAAACAAATAATTTAAGTACAAATTAACTAAACACTATTCTTTTGCTTTCAACTGTTTTAGAATTTGGTCAGATACGACCTTCGTTGCCTTATCAGCGTTGGGTATCAGAAATCTATCCATATCTGATATCTTTAAATTCTCTCCATCAGGAACGCCATATTTAAAAGTGATAAGTTCCGGATGTCGTTTCCTGGCGGTTATTTTTACAATAGCCGACAACGGACGTTTTACTATTACTTCTGCTGAACCTCTGGGTTCTGGAACTTCTCGTAAAACTATTAATTCACTACTGGTGACAATAAGATGACTTCTAAACATTGAACCGTTCATTTGTACTTCCTGACATGGAAAATGTTGAATTACCTCAGGCTTCTTTAGATATGACTGTATTTGAACCACTTCATGATTATCTTCATCTTCTAGTTCCTAAAAATCATTTATTATATTAAACTAAATTGCTGACTGGATCGACTTTTCAGCATGTTATGAGCGCCTTCATGTTTAATAACCCTAATATCTTGTGGTTTTTGTAATACTCCAGCCATTTTATTACACATGATTGGTTTTCAAAGTGATTAGAGACAGTATATACAAAAAAATAATATGGGTTTTTTGGCACCCCTTAAATGTTTGTTAGAAATATGATTTTTTTAAAAAAGTTTTCATTCACAGTGGAAATCTGGAAATAAATTCCAATCTTACATGACTATAATGATTTTTTTCCTTTTAACTGTTATTGGCGGATCAAATCTCAAGACAATTAACTAACAAACAATTTTTTTTTAATTGTAAGTTTTTAAGAGCTCTTTTGAACTCGTGCCAAATTTTACATCGCTAAACCCTCTGCAAAATAAAAAAAAATTGCTAAAATGAATTTTTTGCAATTTTTTTGTAGATAGAGCAATTATGTAAATGAAATATTAAGTGGGTGATATCCTAAACAAAAATGTTCCTTAGAATGGAAGCTTTCACGGGTTTGATCAATTAAGAAATCATGATTCTTGGGATTACACTGTGTCAAATAGGAATTACTATCCAACGTTTCGTCTTCGATTGCTCGAGGCATCTTCAGGGATCTGAACCCCTTAAAATTAATTTGCTTTAGATCTCAAACGTTTTCGTCACCCTGTATAATTTTTTGTTTTGATATGATGATTGATACTTATACAGTTATCACGAAAAAATCAAAGGTTACAAGGATACAGGGTAAAAATAAAAAATTAACGACTTTTTACTTAAACAAAATATATTTTTAAAAATGGAGGTAGTATCTGAAAACCTATCAAATTGTTTTATGTAAATGCTCTCCCATATTACTCCATGAAATAAAGAAATAAGTTTTATATAGTTTTCAAAAAACAGCGCTAAGATGATTTTTTTTATTATTTTTTTTTTTTGATTTGCACAAATTAATATAACCGGTATTACAAAAACCACCGATTATTACAGCTTTTCTATGAGTTTCTAAAATATTCCTTAAACTTGAATAAAAAATAATGCTATATCAATGGGTTCTTGACAAAATTGTTTTATTATCTTAACTCCTTTTTAAATAACTCACAGTAACTGTATTTTTAAACATAGAACTTTTATAGAAATATTTGTTGTTTTGTCAAGAAACAATCGCCATAATACTGGCCACAGATTAGTTAAGGAATATTTTTAGAATAACCATACTGTTCAAAGCATGTTATTAATTTATTATTTTTTATTTATTTATGGTATAAACCATTTTTTACAAAATTAACCAATAATAAATATAATATACAAACTGCCTATTAAACTAAAAGACAAATAAATTTAAACATTTAAATTTTTTTTAACAAAGATGGTATGAGGGTAGAATATACAGGGTGTTAATTAATGTTATGGATATATTTCAGGGGGTGATAGTACTCGACAAAATAGGAAAAAAATGCCAATATATAAATGGTCAAAAACGCACTATTTTCGTTATACAGGGTGTCAAAGTTTCAATTTTTTTCTCGTTTTTTGCGTTTTTTTCCACTTCCTTCTGAGAGAATTAGTTCAAATTTAGAACATGTATTACTTTTAAAAACCTCTACGATAAAATATCAAAATCGTGGATTGTAGTATACGGGGTGTGACATTTTTTTGGAGCACCCTGTATGAATTCTGATATAAAATTTAAACTCTTTGTTCATTTCTTTAGCGCTTTCGTACTTTGCATTATTCTCGTATCTATCACAGTTTTCGACTTATTTGCAATAATCGATGCTGCATCGATGGCATGTAGGTGAAATTAAGCAAAAAATTAAGAAGCTGGTTTTATTTTAAATCAACCGACATGATAATGAACAATAAAATTATTACAGTTAAATTAAAAATAAAACAAAATTATAAAAGTTGTTGAAAACGTCCGCCTCTTGCAAGAATCAAGTCTTCGCCTCATGGACTGCTGGACTCTGTCAAATATTCCAGGAGTATTGCGAATGATGTCACATGAAGTTATTATTCTGTTTCTTAAATCTTCTTCTGTGTGGATTGGGGTCTGATACACTAATGTTTTCAGGTGTCCCCAAAAAAAGAAATCCAGGCTATTCAGATCTCTGGAGATCTACGGGGCCATGGCTGAGGTCCCCCTCGCCCTATCCAACGGTTGTTAAAATTAATATTTAGGAACTCCCTCACCTCTATGCTGAGATGTGCTGGTGCATCATCGCGCATGAACCGCATTTGATTTCTAAGAAGAATTGGCACGTCTTCTAGCAATACCGGGAGTTCGTCTTCGAGAAATTGACGATAATATCGTCCGTTTAGCCTTGCTGGCAGGAAAAATGTGCCTATCAAATAATATCCAATAATGCCGGCCCACACATTTACTTGTTGCTGGAAATTATTTTCATGTATTGAATGCATATTCTCTTCTGCCCAAAAATGATTGTTATGAAAATTACGTATGGCATTCCTAGAAACATTGGCCTCATCGCTAAATAAAATCGTGTTTCCAAATAATGGATTTTGGGCTAGCATTTGTAAGAACCACGTGGGAGAAGAGATTGAACCCTTTGGATATGGTAAGGATACATTGAGTTGTCTAATAAAAATTTTCCATACAAGCACAAATGAAATGTTAAGTGTTGCTGCAATTTTCCTCGTACTGGTAGCAGGATCATTTTCTACTGCATTCAGGACTGCTTCCTCGGCTTCAGGAGTCCTAACCGTTCTATTCGCTCCTGCTAAATGAGCGGATTTCTTGAATGATCCATTTTCACATAGCCGATTATGTACCTTTGCAAATGTTTGTCTATTGATCATCATGCGATTTGGATATTTCTGTTGATATAGTCGCCTGGCTTCATAACAATTGCCGTTGGCAAGTCCATAAATGCAATGAATTTCTGCATATTCTTGATTTGTAATTTCAACCGTCATTAAACAACTCGAAACAACTACGGAAATGTTAAACAAAAAATTATTCTTACAAAATGTCAGAATAAAGAACAGAATAATCAAATGACCCGCCTCAGCCAACTACCTTTTTTCCAGTTTCATTATTTAACCTACACTTAATTTGGATCTATAGCAATTATTGCTAATAAGTCCAAAAATTTTTATAGATACGAGAATATTACAAAATACGAAAGAGCTAAAGAAATAAACAAGGAGATTAAACTTTAGATCAGAATTCATACAGGGTGCTGCAAAAAAAAGTTCCGCAAGATAAACTTGTAGGTGGTGCAAAAAAATGTAACACCCTGTATACTACCATCCACGATTTTAATATTTTATCGCAGAGGTTCTTAAAAACAATACATGTTCTAAACTTGAACTAATTGTGATTGAACTGGAAAAAAACGTAAAAAACGAGGAAAAAATTGAAACTTTGACACCCTGTATAACGAAAATTGTGGGTTTTTGACCATGTGTATATTGGCATTTTTTTCCTATTTTGTTGAGTACTATCACCCCCTGAAATATGTCCACGACATTAATTAACACCCTGTATATAAAAACAAATAAAATAATATACCAAGACAAATTTCAGTCAAAGATCACTTATATGTCACATTTTATAGACCTAACAATAGACATAAATTTGGAAAGTGACATGGAAATATCCAAGCCATAGACATTAAAATATTGCATGATGCGAGATAATGGGCAGTTTTGACCATAATGTGTGGAGTGAAAAGGCACACAAAAGAGACCTCTACCCCTAGTGCGATGAAAAGTAATAAAATTTAATTTCTGCAATAAATAACTGCAGTCAGTAATCCCATTAATAACCTTAAAACCAAAACACAAGTCATGATGAATTCTACGAGCCTGAAGAGTTTGAAGATTTGTTATTTCTAGAAGCAAATTGTAATCAAAGTAAAAGCCATCAAATATAATTTTCATTTTGTACACACTAGTACGCAAAAATCTCCTCTGTACGGGCTCTATATGTTGTATATCCATATTATAGTATGGGCACCAAACAACCATTGCATACTCAAGTCCAGGTCTGATAAAAGAACAGAAAAGCACTTTATAGACATCATAGGACAAATTTATTTATTTATTTATTTATTTACAAATACCTGCTTGAAACTTTCTGGTAACAAAACCTAAATTTTAAAAGCCTTTTTGTGTTACTGAGTCAATGTGGGTTTTAAATATTAATTGTTTATCAAAAATTACTCCAAGGTCCTTAATTTCAGTAACCCGTACAATATTTCTATTTCCAAAACTATAGTTATGAGTGATGGGCTGCTTCACCCTATCAAAGCTTATACAAAAACATTTATTAACATTCAATTTAAGGTTGTTTAACTCACACCACTCCCATAGGCCATTCATATCACTCAAAAGAGCATTGCAGTCGTCACTAGACGAAACAGTTCTGAATATTTTCATGTCATCTGCAAACATTAAGAAATTTGAACTCGAGATGAAGTTCTTAATACCACTTACAAAAAGTATAAACAATAGGGGCCCGATATGGGAACCTTGAGGTACACCTGATAGGACACTGATTTCTTTTGAAATAATGTTGTTTATTCGAACTCGTTGTGTCCATCCAGTCAGGAAGCTACCAATCCATTGCAGAATGTGTCCCCCAAAATCCACTGCACGAAGCTTACTTATCAAAAGTTGGTGATTTACTCTGCCAAATGCCTTCGAAAAGTCAGTGTAGATGCTGTCAACTTGAAGACGGTTCTCAAAGGCATCCAACAGGTAATCCTGGTACACCAAAAGATTAGTTACTGTGGACCTTCCAGGCAAAAATCCATGCTGCTGCTCAACAACAGAACCCGTGCTACCCCAGGACAGACATGCTGTTACAAGATTATCAAAAAGCTTGGGTACAGCTGACTGAATACATATACCTCTATAATTAGAAATATCGCACCTGTTTCCTGACTTAAAAATAGGGGTAATAAATGAATTTTTCCAAAAACTTGGAAACTTAGCAAGCTTCAATGACAAATTAAAGAGATGGTATACCATCATGTCCACAGGAAAACTTTAAAGCACAATTCTCAATACTCTCATAAACATCACTAACATTTAAGACAGCATGACCAATATCAATACTATCTTTTAGGTCTGTAATAATCGGGTACTGCAATATTTTCACTAGAATATATCGATGAGAAAAAGTCTGCAAAAAGATCAGCAGACTCCACCCCATTGTCACTTGATTTTTCATTAAAACACATATAGCCCTGCACCCTCCTAGAGTTGCTAACATGCTTCCAAAAGAACGATTTATCATCTAAAATACTATTTTCAACCCTCTGCAGGTAGGACAGGTAGCACTCTCTGCTTTTTCTTTTCCATATATCACGTAATGTTGAAAATTCATTGTAGGACTGAAAGGAGTTGGTTTCCTTAAAATGTTTGTAAGCCATTTTTTTCTGCATTACCAGCATCTTAAGTTCATGCGAGAACCAAACAAGAAATGTAGAGCTCTTAAAACGTTTGACAGGTACATTTAGTGATATTCCATGATAAAGAATGTCATAGAACTGTTTAACAGCAAGGTCAATGTCAACACGGAGCGTAGCGTCCTAGTCGATAAATGAAAAGTATTCATTTAAAGGAAGCATATTAGAGCCTCTAAAATCATGATATTCAATACTGACATAGAAATTATCATTTACCACATAACCCAATAATTCACAAACATAAGCATAGTGATGGTGACTTTCTGGCAGTATTAAATCATAAGCCCTATTAAATTTTACTTTACCATCATCAGCAGAGCACAAATCTAGAAAGGTATTATTTTCATTAGGAACACTGTTTATTTGGAATAAATTTAGAAAACTTATAGTGTCACTTACAGTTTTTGCATGAGATGTGGAAGAACAGACAGCATAAGCACAATGTTACTACACAGTATTGGTTTATCTTCGAAAGAAATAACCTAAGTAGTACTATGGCACTTGCAGAAGAAAGTATTGATTTATGGCATAATACATAACGCATGGTTTCCATTTTTTGAGTGCTGTAAAACCAGACAATGTGTATATATTATTTTCATAAACTATGGTAAATATTTCCATAAGTCATGTGCAAGTAGATATTTAGTTGAAAATTCTAGATGAAAAACATAACCTCATCTACCAAAGTCAACAAAAAAAAAATTAACAAAGAAATTGAAACATTATAACATCTGAAAAGGAGAGAAAAATACTTATTCTTGAAAAAAAAATAACAAGATACTTGCTCAAATCTACTTGAAAACATCAAATTTAGAAACTGATGTAATTTACTTAAAAGTTTTGTTAATATTGGGATTCCAAAGGAATCGATTCTAGACCCATACTATTTCTGATCTTTATCAACAATTTGCCTTTACTGGAATCAAAGGCAAAGTTTGCACTTTTTGCTCATGACATAACCATTTTGAAGACTGTTGATTCAATTGAAGATGTTCTGGGGGAAATTGAGAGACTACAAGAAGAGCCGGAGTTTTGGTCACATTGAATGGGTTGCATTTTAATAAGAATAAAACAATGCATCTAGCATTCTTGATGAAGAATCTTGGAACTGAAAACGGCAATCTCTGGGAAGTAAAATTTTTTGGGGTACATCTTGAGACAAAAATGGTTGTACCCATTGAAGCTGCATGTAAGGATTTAAGAACCAGCTTGTTTGCCTAACAAAATTTCTCCAACTGTGTTTCCTGGGCTACACTAAGAACCGCATATTTTGGCATCTTCCACTGTTGATTGGCTTATGCAATTCTTGCACTGAGGGCACACATCCCAATCCTAAAGAATCCTTTGATTACAGAAGAAGACACTAAGGCTGTGAGAAGCATGCCTCTGAGGTAATTCAAAAAATATGTCATAAATATTTTATTGGCAAGTACTTAATCTTTACATAATAGACAATTTTTATTTCATAAAAGGGAAGTATTGTAATTGAGAAAAAATCCCCCTCCCAGGTTTTTACAGGTCTTCATCTTTTAGAAAATGGTAGCCTAATAAAATATTGAAAAAATCAACCTGAAAAAACTATTTATTAGATTAATATCAAATTTTGTGCTTAAGTGTAATATATAAATAAACTAGTAAAGGTGGGGTATGAATTCAAAATAGCGAAGCAAATGATGACCAAATAAAAAGTTTAAAAACCAACATAAAAATCTTTCTTATTCAATTGACCTTAAATTTTTCACAAAAATGAAATGTGATATAAGATTAAACTAGTACGAATTCAACATCACAGAAAAAAATCAATGTAAAAACTACTTATTCAATGTATTTTAAGTTATATCCACAAATTAAATGTGGTGTACATCGAAACTGGTAAAATGTTGGTATGAATCCAATTCGGTGGAACAGAATGCCATCCAATAAAAATGTTACTAATGTTACCAATTTTTTTCAATATGAATTTAAAATAAGTTTTATTGCAGGAGCATGTTTTATTGCTATCACATGTTTCAATATTAGAATAAGTTTTAAAGTTTTTTAGTTTTTTTATATAACCTAGACATTTTTGATGTAAAGTAATTTTGCTTGTTAGTTTTAACCTTAACTACTTACTATGACCTGTACCAACCCTGTGTAATTATCACCAAATAAACTAGTGTCCATCATCTAACATCTGATTAAAGGTCAATAATAAATTATGCTATATATTGTAGAGAATTAAAAATAATTAGGACAAAGTTCTTACCTCTATACTGGCCACATTATCATGATCGTCATCTATACTAAATACTGGCGCAACATCTCTGTACCTCCTTCCTATCCGATCATTACTAGAAACATGCCTTTCTTGAACTGGACTATTGGTCGGATTAACAATGTATTCAATCAGTTTTCCAGTAACTTCAGCAGACTTAGATCTCATTGCGGCAGAAATTTTACCTTTAAATTAAATATTTTATTTATTTACGGCCTCTACAATCAATAATGAAGAATAAAAATTATAAATACAAATAAATAAAAACAAAATTAAAAATTATCATGGTGTGAAATGAACTTTTTTGGTGTACCTATTGTATGTATTTCATAAGTCTTCTAAATTGAATTTTTTATAACTAAAGTTTTATTTGTTACTAGTAGACTTATAACATTAAATGGACTTTTCTACTGTAAAATCTCTAGGAATAAAATCATTTTAACACAATAAATTTGATCTACTTAAAAGTTGCAAAAATTACCCTGAGCTTAGTATTCCCTTGTATCTGATACTACAAAAAGAGTTCTGTTTTTTTAAGAAAAAATATGAAGATCGATTAGGAGTCTTTATATTGAGCATAACTTCACAAAGATCGCGATGTATTTAAATGTGTTAAATCCAAAAATACCCTAAAAACATTGAAAAGAAAACAAATATTTCATCCAACCATTTTTTTTCAGTATTGTTTCTAGAAAGTTTAAGTCCCACTGTCCCTTAAAATAGCCAAACTAATTGGTTGAATCAAGAAACAACCTGAAAAAAGTTGATTTTGATTCAATAGTTGGGTACAATATTTTAAAACTAATTTCAGTTAAAAAATTATAAAATTATACAAATTAGTGATTATAAAAGTACTTGTGTTTCTTTTTTATTTGATTTTAATTTTAGATGTTAAATTTGAATATGAAGATGTCAATCTGTACAAGTAGCATCTGAAATAGCAGCTAAGTATTTTATTTTTCATTGATACCAAAGGAATGTCTCTAAGAATTCAGAAAGAAAGGAATAGCCGAAATTCCTAATAATTGTACAAATGTATTAAGAGAGGAAATATCATAGAGAATATTAATGTATATGTCTATACCTTACCGAACAAATCTCCGGACTGACCAGTTTTCATGTTTGCCTGACTCTCAACTTTAGCAGTGTAGTTTGGAACACACACAATGCAATATCGTGGGTTGTGGTCTTGCAAGTAGCTGAGGTTGTCAGAAAGGTAATCATGCAGTGCCAAATATCCCCCAGTCAATAATGACACATAATGTGTGTGTTTCTGTAGAAAAGATGCTACAATCATATGCGTGTATTGATCTTCTTCACTGCGGCCAGAACCCAAAAAACATAAATGTTCGCCACCTGAAAAAATACTAAGTTAAGAAGGCTTTATGTGACTGAAAAGAAAAAATAGAAAATATGGCGTGAAAGGGAAATTACTACAAATATTTTAACATGGGTATTTTGAAGCAAAAATGTCTTATTTAAATGTGTCTATGTCTAAATTTAACACATTTTAATATTGAATTTATAATGTTGTAATTTCTATTAAAAAATATTTTATTCAATTTATTAATTGTTACATCTTAATTATTCAATAATTATAGTTTTTCTTTAAAAAGTCACAAAATTTTAATAAATATATAAGTATTGTGACCTAAGTAATGCTTTTGGCTATGTATCGCACGAGCTACTGTTGCAAAAGCTTATACATTAACCCAAGACCAAATCTAGTTGCCATGGTACTTAAAACTCTTAGTTCGGCACTTATGTTTCGCTTATGTCACTGTCATTTTGTAATTGCGACAATTAGAAAAATTATTTGTTCAATTGTTAAAAATGTCATTTTAAACCTATAACTGTCAAGTTAGACCTGGTCTAAATTTAAACCTCTTTAGTGAATACAGGTGTATAACTCTAATGATGACAGTATCAAATTATTCAAAGGATTGATTACAGATTACTAGAGGTTAAAATTGCAATAAGTTCTGAATGAATGAATGAAAAAAAAATCACAATCATATTGCATAATCCTAGAGACAATTCTATTTATTTATTTATTCATAAACAGGATCTAAAATACAGGCTCATTGGTACAGTTGTGTACTAAGTTTTAACATCAATACAAAATAAAATATTACAAATTAACAAACAAGTACATACATAACCACAAACTAAGTTCTTCACAAACTCGAAAATGAAAAATGTGGTTAAAATTGTGTTAAAGGTTACTATTAAAATGATAAAATGTTTGGATATATAAATTATACTAATAAGAGAATATTAAATTATGTTTAAGAGAGTCTACTGACATTCTGAAAAAATCACGACCACATTTATTGCCGTTTCGTATACAGTGTTCGGTGCTGTCAATTTGAAAGATCTAGAATCTCTTAATTGTCTAGAGGGTATATGTAGCTGAATTAAATTCAAGAGTTCAAGACTATTAATTATTCTATTCTTTTACTATTCAGTCATTTTGTAAATTTATAAAATTAAGTTTTAATTAATTAATTAAGTATAAGTTTTTTATAAGCTATGTATCTTAAAAATTTTCTCTGGACTGAATCAAGTTTATCGATATAAATTTGATAATAAGGACTCCAGGTACTTGTGCAATTCTCCAAGATGATCTCACCAATGAGGTGTACAAAGTTTCTATGGTGTTGACATTAGAGAAATCTCTTGTATTCCTTTTTAAAAAAACCTAGCAACTTTCAATGTTCTGAACAAATGTGAGTTTGTTATCAAAAAATGCATCCAAATCTCTAATGAGTTGTACACTTTCAGTGCTATGCTTATTAACAAAAATCGGCACCAAAAATTTTTAAATATGTATGTCTTTTGACATTCGGCAAGCTCTAGCTCGGTAACAGTACATCTACGAAGATGTGAGCTCCAAGGCCAATCGCAGGCGATAAACGTCGTTTAGTAAAAATAAAATTTCGGAGGACTCTATAATAACTTAGCACTGGCGTCCAATAGGGGCTTTTTTGGATATACCGATGATTCAAAATGTAGATCCCTATGGTTAATTTTTTGAGGAGGAATATATTTTTCCAGATTTCCTATCTAAGTTCGTTAATGGGCGACATCGGGGTGCGGGATGTCGCTTAAATAAATAAAAATAAGGTAAAAAAATGGGGTAATTTTGGGGACATTTTGTGGAGTTGAAACCTGACCACTTTGACCAAGCTGAGACAAGGATTCGATGAGGATTATAAAGGAGATTCAAAATTGAAATAGGATACCTATACCTCAAATGCCGGGAAACTGATCGAAATTCAAAAAAACAAAAAAAAAATTGTTTTTAGTCTTACAATGTTCGCAGATTTCACTATTTTTTTTTTGTGAAAAGAGTAATAAGAGGAAGGAATAGTTTATGTGATCCTAAAAAATGTAGTCGCGAAAACTGCTCTTCAGTTTATACAGAGCGAACAATTTATAAATAAATCTGTATGTCACTTTCTATATGTTTTACTAGTGTTTTACATTTGGCACTGTAGCATCTAAACGGTTGACTCTAGGCAATCAGGGTAATACTACCAAAGGAAGGTGTATTTCTCCTCTAGAGACTAGCAGAAAAATTCAGTCCCTTCAGAGTTAAGGATGAATTTTGAGAAATTTCTGAAATGTAGTGTGCACGATATTTGTTTGTCTGGATATTAGCCTTCATATAAACGTACTGGTATCTCCTGGGACAAAAACTACTAAACAGCTGAAAAGCTGGATCTTTACTTTGCAAAACATATAATAACAGTTTTTTTTGTTGGAGCTAGAGAAATTTAATAAAATCAAGTTTCATCAACAAATGCAGATTTTAGCCAATTTTAAACATAATGACCTTTTGTTAAGGTAGGACGTGATGCGTAGATCTGATTGATTTGACTTCGACAAGATATATATTATAAAGGAAAGACTAAATTTATATATTTGAAAGAAAAGCAATATTTTGAAAAATAGCGAAAAACGTCGAATTGATTTTATTTTTGTAGTATACAAAATGCTACTAGTACAAAATAAAGGCTAGCCCTACAATGCTATCCCTCTAACTTAAAAAATCAAAAAATGGGGAAACATCACAAACTTTAATAACAACATATTTTTCCATAGCAGCAATAGAATTAAACACCCCTCTGGAAACGAAAAAAAAAATCAGGACCGTTTAGATTTTTTTAGCAATAATGAAGCACATAAAATATCTTCAACATTTAAATACATTTTCCCCTGTTATACTGGGTACTCCTAGAAATATGTAGCAGCAGCCAAAATCGTTTTTTATTTATTTGTCAAATCTATATAATTAAGGTTCTACCAACTCTTGTTTCCATCCTGCCCGATAGGGACAGGATATCTATATCACTTGTTTATTGAGTAACTATTTTCTTTAATATTTATTGACTTGGAAAACTGTATGTACTTACATTTGTCAATATTTAAAATTAGTTTGCTATGTCCAGTACATGTGAATTAAAAGTTAAATTTGAATCAAAGATCATCCCTAAGTCTTTAATTTCAGAGACATGAATATGGGTATAATATTGCATTTAATTTTCTGGTATATGATAGAATGACACATTTTTTTACATTAAAATTTAGTTTATTCTGCCTGGCCCATCTGGTAACATTGCTTATACCATGCTGCAAAGCTTGACAGTCAGCAATGTTAGTAAATGGATGATAAATTTTAAGATCATCTGCAAAAAGTAGACATGGGGAGCTTTCTAGTACTTTTGTTAATTGGAACCTTGTGGAATACCAGAAATCAGATAGAAGGGTTGGGATGTATATCCCTTAATCATTAACACATGTTTGCGTTGATAGAGGTAGGTAGAGGTATTTGTCCAATAAAATTACCAATGATATTTTGTCGAAAGCCTTCTCAAAGTCGGTATAGACAACGTCCATCTGACCATGTTGATTTAACACAATAGGAATATTTTGGGTAATTGACAATAAATTACTCACAGTTGACCTTGATTTTACAAACTCATGTTGATGCATTGATATAGAATGCTGTACTTGTAGATAAATAGTTTTAGAAATTATAGATTCCAATAATTTAGCAGGCACCGAAAGTACTGCGATTATCACAATTAAAACTGCTTACTGCTGCCAGTAAAATGATAATTAATTGAACAAATTACCTGCTGTAGAGTTATGTGCTAGAGCCTGTTTCTGTGCACTTAACAAACCCTGAACTGCAGTGGCAAATGCATTAGGTTCTTGTAACATCAAATTGCAGTCTAAATGAAATGCTGTTGGTAGATGTCCAGCATTGTAATGTTCTACTGGCCGACAATCCACCAAAAAGAATCTAGATATATAAATGAATTATGTTTATATAGAACCTCAGCTTTCTTAGAAATAATACATCTATTCAAACAATTCAATATTGAAATTAAACACTGACCTTACAGCATCAATATTCGTAGAATCCTTGGCTATATTTTCAACAAGTTCTTGTACAGACACTGGTAAACATAAGGCTTGGGAAACCAAAAGAGCTGATTCACTCCGACCTACAATTAACCAATGAAAATATATTTATATAAAAATAAGTGATATTTAAATCTCACCATTATATATCGTCTGCATGAGATCATTTCTAAAAGACATTGGTGTTTTTAAAGCATAATACTGGGCCAACGAACAAAAATCAGCCACATCATCTGCTTCGAGTCCACAAGGCATATTTGAAAGACTACTAATAATTTTATCTCTGTCTTCAATCTTCATAGACATAATCTGCTCTCTTGCATTTACAACCATAATTAGAGATAGGAAAAATATAAAAAATGGGTCAGACTGCTGAAAATAGTAATCCCACATGTTTATAACTACTGGTAAGCTGCATGTAGCTGCAAATAATGATTGGAACCATGTTAAGCAATAATGTTCTGGTGTTATACGTTTTGTGTCCAGGAACGAACATAGTTCAGGATCATGGTATAAAAGTAGGAGTCTTAAGATATGAAAAGCATTGCCATCTTTTTCACAACTTTGTGGAATAAAAGTATCACGAATGGCTTCAAAAAGGTTGTAAGTTGTGGACTTTGGAACTTTCAATGTGAGAATAGGTAAAAGTATTTCAATCCATCCATTATGTCTTGAATATGGAATATTCCTGCTTTTGCAATAGAATGTTATAATAGACTCCAGGTCAGAAATGACCTGAATTTTGTCCTCTTCATCATTTCCCAACTTTGAAACAAAAGTTGTACAATCTTCTCTTAGCACTGTTTGATTTGGTAAATCATAAACTTCATTAAAATGATCAAGCTGATTGCCTTTATCCCTTACATCAAGGCATATCTGAAATTAAAATTTATAATATTGAGATAATATTTCAAATTACATGCAACTGAAAAAGCTCACATCAATAAATCAACGTTAAGAAGAGAGAAAGTACTCAAATATTAAAATAACATTTTAAGATGCTTAAAATTGTCATAATATGAAGTATTTTACAGATATTCAAAACTGAAATTACAGTAACTTTTCCTTAGTAATAAATATGTCTAAACATTTTTAAAATGATTATACTCTTCAATATTTCTGATGAGTTCAGGTATCATTCTATGTTTTAAAAACCTTACAGAAGGTACCTTCGTAGGCACCTATTTAAAAATAAAAATTTGAAAAAGTGAAGTAGTTCCAGCAACATGTTTCAAATATAGAACCAAACATAGAATGTGGAGAACATATTGTTGATTGGAATAGCCATCTATAGTTAATGAGAAATATTTTTAAAATAACTTCAAATTAACTAACACATAAGTACTTTGTGTAGTCAGCTGTAACGTATTGTCTCGGCGTGCTATATAAAATTAAATCAAGGAAGCAGATTTATTAATGATAACAATTAAGAGTCCAAGGATGTTGTCAACTGTAATCAACTGCAGTAATGTCTCACCTCGACGTCTTAATATGATTTTACTAACCTGCCAGACTTCAGGTCTTAAACTCTCTGGTAATGGTTTCCCTTTGCAGATGCAGTATATGTCAGTGGCTGAGCATTCTTCCAACAAAGCATTTTCCAATTCACTAATCCTAGATAAAAAAATATTTCATTATAAGTTTTTCAACACTCAACAATATTTTTTTAACTTTTACCAATGATTATCCTCGTCGACTAATGCCATTTTTACATTTTTTATAGTAAAAAACCAACGTTTTGTTTTAAAAATCTATGAAAAAACTGACAGTCAGAAGGTGACAAATAACAGCTGATGTTGATAGTATAGATAAGAAATACGACTAGAGCAACAATTAGTATCGATTTTTCAGTATCGATAGTTTTTTGTACTTGAAACTAGGACACAAGGATAATATTTAAAGAGCCAGAGTTTTGCATAGCTCTTAACAAGATTTGTATTTTATATCTACGACATGTATTTTATATCTACGACAATTTTTAAAAATCTCATCGTGTCATTCTTTGAATTCATAGTAAATAATTTTACCTTTATTATCCAGTGTCATTTACAATATTTAGTCATAGTAGCTCTGGAGTGTTAAAGTGGGAAAAGAAGAAGAATGGACGTTTGCGTTAATTTTTCTTAAAGATCCGCCTTAAGATTTAAGAATAATTTAAACATGTCGCACATCAACCCCGAGTTTTCTGTGTTTGTGTTTTTATTTTATAGTCTTTGAAAGTCCTAAAGAAGACTGGAAATACCAGAATACTTTAAACGACAGAAATGGATCTTTTTAAACATACTTATTTTAAATGGATGCATTTTTTGCTTTTAGACGTAGATCGATTTTCTAAGTGTTGTGATTTAATGTGAAGTTTTAAATCACTTCATAAATCAGCATACAATGGAAACAAGAATAGAAACTGCGGTACGAGTATGTTCCCTTCCGAATAATAAGGAAAATTTGATATGCGTGGAGAGTGATTCTTTGAATAATGTAATTAAAATATCTAACAATCAGACATACACTGTAAACAATGCATTACCTTTCAATTGCTCACAAACTGCTGTTTTTAATGGCGTAATAGAACCTTTGATATCTTACTTTTTGGAAGGCTGCGATGTAAGTGTAGTTACTTTTGGGCAGTCTCAAACAGGAAAAACATACACCTTATATGGACCTGGACTTCACTATGCAGCCAGTGAATTTGAGCAAGGTGTTGTTCCTCGCTTTATAAGAGAAGTTCTCACAAGGCTTAAAGGATTCAAAGACTTAGATAAAACATGGTCTTTACATATAACTTGGTCTCAAATTTGTGGGGATTCAATTCAGGATCTCTTAGGTAGTACTAGTGTTGAAATAGAAGATATTTTAGATGCTTTCCAATTAATACAGTTAGGTCTATCTAGTCTTGCAGGAAAAAATACACACACATTATTTACTATTACTTTAGAACAACAATCAATAGTTGAAACTTCTGTTTATCATCGAGTATCTACTGCAAGTTTTGCTGATCTTGCTGGATGTGAAAAGATCATTGTTCACGATGGACAAGGTCAGATTCATTCAATACCTAATGATCCAGGACTTCATGCTCTTCAAAATTGTATTATGACATTATCTGAACAATATCTCCGAAACATGCAGTTTCATCCCAATCAAATTCCTTATAGCCAATCAGTATTAACTACACTTCTGCGAGACTCTTTTGGTGGCAGAGCAAAAACTGTTCTTTTATGTTGTATTTCTCCACTGATACAAGATTTTGGAGAAACTGTATATACTTTAGCAATCGCTTCAAGAACACAATTGATAAAGAATTTTGTAACAGTGAATTCTTACACAACTTCACAAATCCCAGCCACTCAAGAGAATCTAGATGTATTTGGCCTCCAGTTTGCAGCAAATCAGCTTCTAAAATTGGTTTCCAATGCTGAGGAATTATTTCAGAAAATACTTACTGCTGGTTATTTGAAAAAATCGGAACTTGAGCAAATATCTCAGTGGCTGATGCTAAAACAGGAATGTGAGGAATGTTTGAGTGATACCTCTGAACCTCATAGATCTCTAGAAAGAATTGAGGAAGAAGATGTGGAAGATTTTTCAGATGAAGAAAGTCTGGAGACTGATGAAGGACTAACAGAAGATGGTGAAGGGCAATCCAGGTAATTATTTTTTGTCACTTTAGGATATATTAAAGATTTAATGTTTTTAAAATTGGTTTAAGCTATTAATAATATGGCAATTAAGAACATTTTATTATCTACAGAGTTAGGAATTATCTTTTATTATCTAAGTTTTATTAAATATCCCAAAGCCGAGGGTTTGATTTCAGGGAAGTTTAGAATTAAATTTAATGCTTATTATCATATTGCTATTTTTAGAGAAACTCTAAATAAGTACTCAGTTTTGATATTAAGAATGACAAGCCCTTGGCAACAATTAGTTTTATTTATTTATTTTTAGACTTCTATACTCTACAGAATTCATCTTTCCAAGTGCTATAAAATAAAAGGTGTTAAATACAATTTATAAATTAGGTACAAAGTCAATATAAATTTTTTATCAGATACATTAAAAATCACACTAGAAATACAGACATACACCATACACATGGAATTGCTATTACAATGACATCAAAAATAGAAAGAATATATAAAAAATGCGAGGGACGTGCAATACACTCAACTAGGCATGTAGCAAAAGTAGTCTTAATTTTTCTTTAAAGGATTCATGTATACAGTTCAGGTTAGAGTTAGTAGGAATATTGACATTAAAATAATCCATTCTATTCATTACATTGTTCCTCCCATTCTCTGTGCGGCTCCTATTATTTGAGAACATATTGCAAAGCCTGGTATCACCCGCTGGTGCACGAAAAAAATGAGAGCAGGTTATGGCAATCAATTTTATTAGTAAGAATTGTATGTCCAAAGATCAAAATTGGGTAAATTCTTTGGGTCTCCAGACTGTCTATATCCAATAATTGCAGTCTTTGCTGGTGCGAAAAGAGGTGTTTATATTTAGTTTATAAAATAAAAAATTTGCAAATTTTGACTGAATCCATTTAATTCTCTTGACGTGGGTTTTGTGAAATGGAGATGAGATGATACAGCAGTAGTCTAGGTGACTTCTCACTGATGAATAATATACTATCTTTAGAACATTGATGTCTAAGAAATCCGACTACGGCTCATAATGAAACCTGCCATTTTAAATGATTTTGAGCATAATCTTAATTCTGAATCTAAGGTTACTCCTAAGTTATTGATTAAATTTACTCTCGACATGGGCTAATTTGAGATACCTAAGATAGAAATGTAATATAACCAATAAAGTTAATAGTTTGATAAACTTGAGAGGCTGGGTGTAAGAGGTATTAGTTTAAAGTGGATTCAATCATTTCTACAAGATCGTTCACAGGCTGTGCAAATAAAAAGCACGAAAAACGACATAATGAATTTTACTTATCAGTCTGATTTCACTGCTATCACCACAGGAGCTCCACAGGGGTCTCTTCTCTCACCCCTCTTATTTCTTATTTTTTCCAATGATTGGAGTATCAGACTGGGTGGAAATGATATATCGGTAGTGCAGTTTGCGGATGACACCTCAATTGTTGTATCAAACAAGAGCACAGCTCTCGCTTATCAATTAGCCAATCAAGCTGCCGAAAGTATGCAAGACTGGTGTGAAAATAACTTACTTCTGCTTAATGCTAGCAAATCTAACTTTATGGAGTTTAAAAATAGAAACAATATTTCGACCAATTCGCAACTTTCTATCGGAATTAGAAATCAAAAAATTAATCAAATTGAAACATTAAAATTTCTTGGTCTTGAACTGGATGACAAATTGAGCTATCATTACCATGGAGACCTTGTATGTAAAAGACTTTCATCAGCAAATTACGCTGTTTATAATCTGAGAGATGTTGTAAGTGAACACTCTCTTATGCTTTTCTACTATGCTTATGTCCATTCTCGTCTCCTATATGGTGTAATATTTTGGGCAACTCATCCTCAGACTGCATCCCGGGTGTTTTTATTACAAAAAAGAATTATTCCAACAATGTGTAAGGTAAGCTATCTAGAAAGCTGTGTACCGCTCTTCCATAAATTGGGCATAATGACCCTGTACTCTGTTTATTTGTATGGCATGTGCTGCTTTGTATATAAAAACAAACACGAAGTTTAGAAGTAATGATTCTATAGAAAATAGTAATATAATAAGGAGACATGGAGATTATCTTAATACTCCAAAACACTCAACAACACTCTATGAGAAAGGACCCCATTATATGGGAATTAAGATATTTAATTCACTTCCAAAAATTATCAAGGATGTTAAGTCATATAGTAGCTTTAAAGCAATAATTAGAGACTTTTTTAGAAACCATCCTTTTTATTCATTGGAAGAATATTTCATACATCAAACAGCAAAACATATTAATTACAATTATCAATGTGAATACTGTCAGATAAGACATGCTATATAACCTAGTCTGGTCATTGACAATCCTAGTTTAAGCTTATATTTCTGTTAAGTATTAGTTTTAATTTGTGTGTTTGTTGAATGTGTGTCCGTGTGTATGTGGTCTGCTTTTAATTTATATTTTTAGCGTTTAATTTATATTTATATGTTTAGTATTTGTGACGACCCAATGTTATGCTTAACCTGAATGGCAATAAAAGAATTTTGAATTTTGAATTTTTGAAGTGACTTTTTCCTTGAAAATGTTATGATCTTAGATTTTGAGGTATTTAACGTATTTGATGTGCACCAGTCTGTTAATTTGTTAATTTCGGGCTGTAGGTGATGACGGTTGTTAATGTCGGACACTTTTTTAAATATTTTTAGATCATCTGCATAGAAAAGAAATTGACAGTTTTTAAATAAATAAATATACCCAAATGCGACCCTTGGGGTACACCAGAGGAGACTAACATTTGCTTTGACAGAGTATCGTTCAATTTGACCATCTGAATTCAAAAAGTAACTTGAAATCCAAGATAACAAGGAGTCTGCTTTGCCAATGAAAATTTGTTTTTTTAGGGTAGATATCTGTTACCCTCTTACTACTATCTAAAGTTTGAATTGCTGTTTTTGTTGATAAAGAGGTTGTAATTAATGATGTAATTATTCACATGACACTGACAACTAATAATAAAACAATCAAAATTTATTTTTTTTTTAATAGGATAATGTGATGAATGCCAAAATGATATAAAATAAACATGGGAGACTATTAGGCAAGCAACCAATGAAACAATGCGATGAGGTATTACTCACTGAAGAAAATAATGAACTTGATCTTAATAGCTCACAAATTAATCAAAAAATCTAATTAGCAAAATTAAACGAAATGATTATAGATTTCCCAAAAAACAAATCTTAAATTCAATTTTCCTCAAACCCTTAGCCAGAAAGTGATTTTAATGAAATTTGCAAAATGATGTGAATTTTTGTGGACTTGGCTCGAGCATTTTTCAAACTTGAAACTACTGGAATAAGAGGATTTGCTTGATTGGATTGATCTACTTGAGTCTTACTTAACAAATCAAACCCAGAAAGTTAAAATTAATGGTGCTCTCAGTAAAGAATGTGGTGTTGAGCTTGGAGTGTCGCAGGGTGCAGTTCTGGGCCATTTATTATTTGCATAAACCAATGCCTTACTCTACATTCTACCAAATAGGGATAGTGCCTGCATCTATTATGCCAAAAATATGGTTATACTCATTTCTGGTGAATCTTGGCAGGAAGTATTTCAGAGGTTGGAAAGGGTCACTTCTAAAGTGGCTTTGGGTGGTTTAAAAACTTCTAAAGTAATGTTAATAAAACTTTCTATTTATGTTTTTCTATGTTTTCTGTCTTGAAGGTACCCATGATTGCGATGTAATCAAACCATAGTGCCTAAAGATAGCATAAAATACCTGGGCATGGTTTTTGATAAGTATCTTAGATACGAAGCTCATATAGATTATTTGACTTCTAAAATAAGTAAAACTATTTATACATTTTATCAAATGAAGGAATTTATAGTTAAAAAGTTAGTTAAAATGACCTACGAGGCGCAGATAGAGGCATTGGGTGCCTGAAATTGGTAAATATATAATAAAAATAATTATGTACAAAACAAAAAGTAAACTGTTCGACAACTATATATTTATTTATTTCAGTTTACGCCAAATGATCTAAAGAGATAAGACGTCAAGTGTAAAAATAAAAGATAACATAAAACATATTTAAAACAATATTAAGATTGGACTAACTAACAGAAAACAATTATTGCAAAATTGAAAAGTAATTTCTAACATTATAATAACTTTTTTCAAGAAGATAACTCTGTACTTTTCTTAAATTTTTTGTAAGAAGTTATTTCTCTTAGGCTTTCTGGTAGTTGGTTGTACATATTCCCACAAAAACAGTAAGGACTAAAAAAATATAAATAAATAAATAAATAAATGAGAAAATTTTTCGAATTATTCTTTTTTGTAATATAAAAATTCTGTTTAAATCTGTTGATTGGCCCCAGTAAATAATACCATAGCTTAGATGGCTATATGCTAGTGCTTAATAGGTATTTAAAAGTAGTTTTATTTCTAAAGTGTTTTTTAGATTTCTTATTGCAAAGCAGGCAGTATTTAACTTACTTGCGACATGGTTCATATGGTTGCATCATGTTATGTGTGGATCTAGATGTAATCCTAGAAACTTAAAATTATCAATCCTATTTACATGCTTGCACTTTAATGACAAATTTGGAACCCAGGGCATATCTTTTCTTATTCAAAATGTCGTAAAGCAGGTTTTTGGATTCATTGACAATAAGGCAATTTTTCTCGCACCATAAAGCAAATTTTTCCAAAATTATATTGGCATTATTTTCAAATTTCTCGAAATTATTAGAAATTGCTATAGTGCAGTCATCTGCATAGAGAATATTCTATTTTTTGATAGTGACAGAGGCAAGAAAATTTTCAGATCATTTGTAAAAAGCATAAATATTAGTTGTGAAATAATGCTTTCCTGAGGTACACCACAGTTTATATTATGTCTAGTAGAGATAACAACCCCAATCTTAACCTTTATCTTACGTTTCTCTAAATAAGACAATAACCATTTGTTGATATCTCCCCTTATCCCCAATGCATATAATTTCTTCTGTAAAAAGGAGCTATTTAAGCAGTCAAAACTCAAGTTAAGTCAAAGAAGATGGCAAGAACGTAGTTTGATGTGTCCAAACCCTCATAAACAAAATTTAATAGCTCAAAAGCAGCTGTAGAAGTGGAGCAACCTTTTCTAAAACCGTGTTGTTTGTTACTTATTAATTTTTCTGCATTTAAGAAGTTTACTATCTTGCATAAAACTAATTTTTCAAAAAGTTTAGAAAAGGTAGACAGGCCCGTAATACATCGATAGTTTTCGATTTTTCTGTCACCCTTTTTATAAAGTGGAATAACTTCCCCTACCTTCAGCTCACGAGGGAATATACATTTTTCGAGGGATAAATTAAAGATAGCATAATGGGTGTTTAATATAATCCCATATTTTTTCTGACTGGGATGTCCTTTTACCAGACCAGGCTGTTTTTTTTTTTAACAGTTTTAAAGCTGCAAGGAGATCATGCACATTCAGTGGTGTTAAAAAATTGACCTGATATGAAATTCACTGGTTGTACAATTTGAAAAATCAATATTTTGTTTACCCAAGGTTGTTGATATTAGATTTTCTGCGCTTGTTGCAAAATATTTGCAGAATTCTTCACATATTTCAGAGATATTTATTATGTATTGTTAGATACTAATTTTGTGGGATTAGAGCACTTTTTTTCTCTTCCTAAGTTAGTATTTATTTCTTGCCAGATCGTTTTAGAGTTATATGAGGAGTCTAAAATTTTTTGTTTGTAGAAATTTGATTTCTTTAGAGCCAGCTATTCATGAAATAGTTTTTTTGACTGCGTGTATAAGTCTTTTGACTCTGGTGTGTTCCAAGATCTGCACAACCAATACAAATTTTTTAAATTCTCGCTCTGTTTAATTAGGTCTGGGTTTATCCATCCTTTATTTGGAAGAGCGGTCTTTATAATTACTTTTTTTAGGCGACAGGCTATATCTAAACAATGTAGAAAATTGGGCCAAAAATAAGTCCATGATTCATTAACATCTATAGTATTATATAGATAACTAAGGTCTGTTCTAGATAAGTGATAATTAAGGTGAAAGATATTTTGAGAATCAAAGAACATTTTAAAAAAATATAAATTGGAAAATGAGGGCTTGTTCAGAGGGGCATTCAAATGAAATATTATTCTTTGTGCCATATAATCTCCGATGTTTGCTTCAAAGTTGATTGCATTAAAGTTTGGGTGATTTGCAATTACATAACCTAATGCTGAGGGGGTCTGATTCAAAATTACTCTAGTTGGTTCAACCGGGAGAGTGGATTTTAGGTTGAAACTTTCCAGCAAGTCGAAAAGAACAGGTTTTTCTGGTCTTTCGATTAAATTATTAATTTAAAATCGCCAAAAATTAAATTATATTGATTTTGTGACATTTCATGACATAATGTTGAATTTAATGCTGAAATAAATGTGTTAAAATTTTTATTGGGAGCTGCACTGCTCTTTGAACAATAAATAGTTAAAAGAGCCATCTTAGTATTTTCTAATTTAAAGCTGAGACCTACACATTTGAATACAAATTCGATACAAAACTGTGATAAATGTATAGGTTTGTAAGTATTGTTTTTACTATAGATAGCAACACCTCCATGAATGTGATCTCTTCTTGAGAAATTTGCTGCTAGCTGGTAACCTGGAATGGTGGTTATTTCTGCTTGGTTTTCTTCAGTGTTCTGAGAAACATAAAAATTGTGGGTCTTCCTGCAGCACAAGCAGCTCCAATTGCGGAATTTTATTTGTAAGGAGTTAAACGTTGACATGTATTATCTTACAAAACTGGACGTAATCTTCTCCATCTCTGGGAGTAATTGACTTGGAAGGGCCGGTTTGGACTTCCATAACAGGAGTTTGGTTGGTTCTTATACTGCTCTGTGCTTCATTTGTGCCTGCTTCATCAAAGACGTACGAAAAGGAGATTGAG